>WBNM01019205.1:203083-240406 GCA_013399055.1 Ramphastos sulfuratus | reverse complement strand
AGAAATCCTTGGAATGAAGAGCCTGGGGCAGAAAAAAAGCATTTTGGGTCAGACCTGGAGAGTCCCTGTGCTGATGCACATCAGCGCATGGAAATGGTGTCCCTGCTGTGACTGAAGGTCACAGCTGCTGCCTGACTCAGGCTGTTCAGCCCCACCTAGACTCACATTTATGCTGCTCATAAACGAACCTCACCAACAGGTTATTTGTGCTGCTGAGCTGCTGGCTCAAAGCACAGTGCAGAGCCCACGGGCTGAGCTGTAGTTTTGGTCTGGTGGCAAACATAGAATCAGTCAGGGTTGGAAGGGACCACAAAGATCATCCAGTTCCAACTCCCCTGCCATGGGCAGGGACACCTCACACTATATCAAGCTGTCTAGAGCCTCATCCAGCCTGGCCTTAAACACCTCCAGGGATGAGGCTTCCACCACCTCCCTGGGCAATCTGCCAGGGTCTCACCAACCTCATGCTGAAGAACTTTTTCCTAACGTCCAGTCTGAATCTACCCATTTCCAGCTTTGTTCCATTTCCCCCAGTCCTATCCCTGACATCCTAAAAAGTCCCTCCCCAGCTTTCTTGTAGGCCCCCTTAAGATGCTGCAAGGCCACGATAAGGTCACCTCAGAGCCTTCTCCTCTCCAGACTGAACAGCCCCAACTCACTCAGACTCTCCTCATAGCAGAGGTGCTCCAGCCCTCTGATCATCCTCATGGCCCTTCTCTGGACACCTTCCAGCACCCTTCAGCCAGTTTAGCCAACAGCATGTGCATCCAGGCTGAGCAGAGGAAGGGCTGGATCTTCTGCTAGCACAGCTGAAGCTAGTGCCACAGCCAGAGGATGGCAAAGGAGCAACAGCAAGTTTATGCCAACTCTAAGTAGGTACAGAACTGTAGTAACAATTGCTCATCACTTTCCAGCAGCCTCACCTGAAATGGGCTGTGTGCTACTGCATCTCCTGATGGCTGCCCATGTCAGAGGGGGTGGAACTAGGTGATCTGTGAGGTCTCTTCCAACCCAAACCATTCTGTGGTTCTGTGACTGGCACTCCATTTTCTGCAGCCTAAATGCACATTAAAGAGCATAGGGAAGTCTTTGGCATGAGATGGGAATAAGTTGCTGTTCTGGGAAACAGAGAGGATTATTAGGGAACTTGGATGGAATTGTATGTTCAAAGTAGCTGCCTCCTTGTCCTGAATGCAGATTTACACCCACTCAGTCCAGTCCAACATCAGGTAACAAACATGGCACAGAGCTTCAGAACATGAGGTCAGCCTGCAGTCTGCTTTCATTTACTCTTGTGTTCCTTCGTGCTTGCTTGGAGTGGCCTCCAAACTGCTCTCATGTTGCCTAGACTGAGGAAGTTACTCCTCAGTAGTAAACTGGTACAGGTTGGCTTTTGCAACACGTGGAACTTAGCTGTGACAGCAGGAGTGAAATGACTCCTGTGGCAGAAACACCAACACAGGCACACAAATACAGATGTCTGGGAGGAGGGGTTGTGAACTAAGCCCGGCCAAAGAATGAAACATTTTCCAAGTCCCCTTTTTTAAGCTGTCTGGGAAATGGAGAGCTGATTGAAACAATCTGAGGAGCTTTCAGGAGATACATTCTTTTCAGAGTATGCATTGGCTTCCAATGCCAATGAAACTGCGTAATCCTTGAAACCTCCTTCCTGCATTTCTCCCTTTGCTTTTTCTGCCCAGCTGAGGACTGCACCAATTCCTCTGCAGGGCCTTGGTCCATCACTTCCCTTCACCCTTGTATTGGTCTCTAGGAAATGCCTACACCTAGTCATTATTGTTTAACTGGAGTGTCACCAAACAATGGGGACACTTTCAGTCTTCACAAAGGGTGATGAATTAAGACTTGTAGAGTCCTTGAGAGTAGATGAGTAAAAGCAATCCAACAAGCTGTGAACAAAACCTGGGCAGTGCCCACATAAACATGGTTATTGCTGACAAGAGCAGAAAGGAACAAGAAAGCAAGAGCACTTCAGACTGCAACCAGCAGAGCCTGGGGCTGCAGCAGTAACTGACTCATTCCTGGGCCATTCCTGTTCACCTCTGAACCTTCCAACAGTCCAGGCACAGGTTCTTAGCATTTCAGTCCTACATATTTTCTGTCCTCTAAATCTTCTAGGCTGAATTGTCAAGAGATGACTAGCACTGATTTTCTGTGCTGCCACCATTCCAGATGTGCCTCATGAAGGTGCTGCACCATCTCCAGTTCATTGTGTTGAGAGGCAGAAGGCTGTGAATGACCACTCAGGAGAACTTGGGGTCAGAGGATGACAACTAGCCCGGGATGTTAGTCCTGGTTATCATCTGTAATTTCAGCCTCCAGCAAGGACAAAGGGAGNGATGATACTTGAGGTCCCTTCCAACCTTACCATTCTATGATTCTGTACCCTCCATACAACTTTAGCAATCCCAGGGCAAAAGGAGCTTCCAGTGGGCTCCAGCTCTTCTCGTCAGCACGAATGGGGAGCTGGTGCACAGAGACTTGGAGCTGAGTCAGTGCTGACTGCGCTCCTGCACACAGAGCCCAGCAGAGCAGCTGGTCACAGCTGGGTATCCTGTGGGACCAAGGGGAAACTCCTGCCTTCTGCCTGCCTTTCAGCTTGGGTTCAGGGCCAGCCCAGAGTGCTACGGACAGGCTTGGCAGTAACATCCAGCAGTGGTAAAAGCACATTACACACCAGCTGCTGCTTCAGACATCTGCCACTGCCTAGAATGATTGCATTCACTCCAGGGTAGCAGCAGTGGTTTAGATGTGAGCTTAATTAAATCACTGCAGTGTGCAGACTGCTCAAGCAGTTTCTGCACTGATTTAATTAAATCAATCGAGGCAAAGTCTTTATTCAAACTCTAGCTCAAGCACTTCATCTGTGATGAAAGGGATCACTTCCCTGTTCCCAGGGAGCAGGGGGCATGCCCAGAGAGCAGTGTGGCATTCCTGTTCATCTGTTGCTATCCTGCCCTGCATCAGACTCAGATGCCTAGAAGAGACACCGACAAGGTGCCACATCCAAAGCTAAGGTAACTATGTCATAGTATCATAGAACCAGTTAGGGTTGGAAGGGACCACAAGGATCATCTAGGTACAACCCCCCTGCCATGGGCAGGGACACCCTAGAGCCTCATCCAGCCTGGCCTTGAACACCTCCAGGGATGAAGCTTCCACCACCTCCCTGGGCAACCCGTTCCACGGTCTCACCATCCTCATGCTGAAGAACTTCTTCCTAATACAGCTCACCTCTGTCAGCATCACTGTGAGGAACTCTAAAGAAGAGACCATGTGAGGAAAGCCAGTAAGGACTGGAGTGTGCAATGCTGATAAGGCTGTGCCCCTGGTATCTCTAAACCAAGGAATAACAGAAGAGTTATTTAGCACACCCTGTGTTTGTGTGCCAAAAATAAGATAGCAAATTAAACACCAAGGCAGAGTTTCAACTGCATCCGGAGAAATATAAACATCCAGCAGCAGGTCTACATCATACACAGCATCAGTAATGCCCAGTTCTGCCACCAAGGCCATGGAGCTGAAGAGCTGAGCTGTATGCTCAGCAGCCAGCTGTTCTGATAGGCAGAGCAGTCACCTTGACCTCAAGGAGCTGGATAAAACATCAATAATGAGCACTACTGACTTCAGTGCTTTCTCCCAGGCGAGTGAAAAGGGTTTCATTGTCTCCACACCTGGTGTGTACCTTCTTCCCCTGGCAGCTGGCATGCTTCCCTTCCAACCCCAGCCAGGCTCTGTCACCAACCAAGCCATGCAGCAATGCTAGAGTGTATTGGGGTGGGGAGCACAGATGTGCTGATGCCCCCCCATGTAGCTGCTGTGTCTGCAGAGCACAGAGCTGTGGCTGCCAGGGTTTGAATGAGGTGGAAATGTTTTTTCTCAAAGATGGTCCCTTTATGTAACAGCCAAACCTGCTGGGGGTTTTATCTCCTACTGAGGGGAACTGCCACTGTTTGCTTAGCTTGCTTACATGAGATAGTTTGAGAATCACAGAATCAGTCAGGTTGGAAAAGACCTTTGAGATCATCAAGCCCAACCTATCACCCAACACCACCTAATCAACTAAACCATGGCACCAAGTGCCACATCCAGTCTCTTTTTAAACTCTCCCTGAGACAGTGACTCCCCCACCTCCCTGGGCAGACCATTCCAATGCCAATCACTCTTGCTGTGAAGAACAACTTCCTAACATCCAGCCTATACCTCCCCCAACACAACTTGAAACTGTGTCCCCTCATTCTGTCACTGGTTGCCTGGGAGAAGAGCCCAATCCCCAGCTGGCTACATCCTCCTTTCAGGTAGTTGTAGGCAGTGATAAAGTCCCCCCCACCGGAGCCTCCTCTTCTCCAGAAATTAAAGTATCACAGTTCTGCTTCATCTCGTTTAGATTCATTGTTTCAGTGTCACTTCTAAAAGCATTTTCAAGCCCCACTGTCCTCATGGAGCTGGACACTTTTCAGTGCATAACTCTTGAGTTCTTTGGAAATTATCTAAGTGCTATAAGCTTCTGCTTCCAGTGCTCTGGGACACGGAGGAGTACACAGCCTGGGCTGTCTTGGCATGGCCTTGCTGCTGGAGGCACCTGTGTCTGCCAGAAAAGCACATGGTACACTTCTTGGAACAGCTGTGTGGCAAAACCACAGCTTCGTGACTTGGTTGCATGATGCAGGCCTTTATTCCTGCAGAATCCATTCAGGAAAGCTCAGTGAATAAAGCAGGGGGGGTTGGTGCACGTTAGACACTGATACAGAGAGTTGCAAGTTGTCTCTTTTTCCAGAGGGAAAAAAGAGATTGGTTTGGTGCTCTGTAACTCTTGTGGAATAAAAGATTCATCATAGAATCATAGAAGGGAAAGGTGGGAAGACACCTCAAGGATCATCTAGTCCCAACCCCCTGCCATAGGCAGGGACACCTCCCACTAGTACAGGTCACTCAAGGCCTTGTCCAACTTGGCCTTGAACATCTCCAGGGAGGGAGCAGCCACAACTTCCCTGGGCAACCTGTGCCAGTGTCTCACCACCCTCACTGCAAAGAACTTCCTCCTAACATCCAGTTTCAATCTCCCCTCTGCCAGTTCAAACCCATTGCCCCTTGTCCTGTCATTGCAAGACCTTGTAAATAATCCCTCCTCAGCCTTCCTGCAGGCCCCCTTCAGGTACTGGAAGGCTACTCTAAGGTCTCCTGGAAGCCTTCTCATCCTGAAGAGCTAAGGTGCCATTTGTGCACTGGTCTCAGCTCGCTTTGAGAAAGGGGAGAACAGAACACAAGCCACCACCTGAAACTTTTCCATGTCCACAGTGAACACCTTTAGGGCAGGAGTCAAGAGCAGCAGCCCCTAAAAACCTGCATGACAGGAAACAGCTCACGACAGTTAAGTGCAGCACAGCTTTTCTTTTCCTCTGCAATTCCCTCTGAGGTTCAAAGCTGCATTCTGTTGTCTCATGAAATCACTGCTCCTCTGAAGTGAGGTGTGTTGCGTAACTTGGAGACAAGTGAGCCCAGAAGTGTGGTTTGCTACTCAGACACCAACACTGCTAACACATCGAGAGGGGCTGTGCCATCTTCTGCAGCAGCATGGAAAGCAGTGTTTGCCCAGCAGCTCTTGCCACAGCACCACACTGGTGTTGGCACTCATCAGTATCACTTGGCACAGAAAACAGAGCAAGAGTTCCCTTCAGCATCAGCCTGCACCCTTTCTGTGGTAAAGGTTATCCTCTGCTATGTCTCTCAGCTGCTTGTGCCACAGTAGCAAGCCTGGGCATTCTAAAAGGCACCGAAGGAGAGACAGCCCTGGTGAGGACAGAGGAACAGTGCAGCAGCTGGGACCCTCCCCAGCCCAGGAGGCAGAGCACAGACTGCACCCATCCATCCCAGCAAAGCAAATGGTCCACAGTCATCCCATCCTCCCATGTCCCTGGGATGGAAGAGGGAGAAGCCAGCAGCAAATAGCCTCTATATTATCCTACAGCTAAAGCCTGGGAGATGGTAAAAGTCATGCTAGAAGTAGCAGCCTGATAAACAGCCACCACACAGCCTGATCTGAGGGGAGCACAGATATTCTGCTGAGCTCTGCTCTGCAGCTCTCCCCCAGCCTGCGTGCTCTTTAGAAAGCACCTATGTGGCATCATTAAAAGCAGGATAGATGTTTGGCTGTCAGTGATGAGGTAGATAGAGCCTGGCTTGATGCTCTTTGAAGTACAGAACACACAGCATATCTGAAAGTGGTGAATAAATTGTCCAATAGATTCTAGATGAGAGACAATGCAGAGTTATTAAAGACATGCTGAAGCACAAACCAACAGGCTTGAGGTGGCATTACCATTTCTTAGGCTTTCCCTCCTTAGCTGGCATCAATAATTACACTGGGGGAATTTCACTCTTGGATATCCTCCTTCCCAGAGTAAACAGCTACAAGGAATCCATGCTTTTTTCCCCCTTTGTTTGTTTATGGAGGGGCTTGGGGGTTGTTTGGTGGTTGTTTTTTTTTTTTTAGGACAAGTTGAGCCTGAGCCATCCTTACTCTGAAGCCTTACCCTGGCTTTCATTTTGTCATTTAGCTCAACAAGAGCTTGTCTCAATGTCTGCTTCTAATTGATAGAAAGTTAAAAGAAGATTTCAAGTCTGCATAAGGCAGGCAAATGTGCAGCATACAGAAATTACTCCTTGACCTCCTGTGAACCATTCATCCTCTGAACAATGAGGAGTGATGTCTCTGGTGTCTCTCTCAGCCAGCATCCACACTGCAGGCCAGCTTCTGTTATACTGGGGGTTTGTTTCCATGATTGCTATCCCAGGAACAAGCAAAGCTCCCTTTGCTCAGCCAGGCTTACAATGATTAAACCAGGCAGCACATCTCAAACGTCTCCCTGCCTGCTCATGCAGAGAATGGAGCCATGCTCCCAACTGGAATTCCAGCCATTTGCTTTGCATCCTTACACACCAGCCAACGCCAGACAACTACAGAAAGACACACAAACAATGAAAGAGAAGTACGACTCCCAGGCTGATACTACAAGGAGCAATCTGAACAGCTGCCTTGGTTTACCCTTCCCACAGCACAGTGTTTCCTTCATTCCCCACCAAGCATCTCTTCCAAGAAGCCAGGTAAACCTCAGTCAGCACTGGATGCAGCCAGCAAAGGTTTCCTTCAGTTGTTTGCTGTTTCAAACACAAGGCTTTGGTTGCCTGTCACGTTGCTGTGAGGTTTGTGGAAGTTGGTGCCTTCCATCTGCAGAAGTCAGTTTTCTGCAGCCACTCTGCCTGCTGTTTGCAGACTTCAGGGTTCTTAGAGTCTTCGCAAACTGTTTTCCCCACAGCATGAAGAGCAATGAAAATATCAGACTGCAGAACTGAGGTTGAAAAAAATGTGATGCCCTTTCTCTCCTCATTTCCCAAACACAGGAAACACAAAATGCCCAAGCTGCCACAAATATTCCATGAGCTCTAAGCCTTTCCAACAGGAGGACTTCCTTTAGCAACTGGAGGGAATGGGAAATGCTACAGGTGCCTGTAAGAACCCTGCCCTTCCCACACAAAACCGCTCTGAAAGGCAGAGCACAAAGCCAGCACTCAGGGAAGATAGAGAAGAGTAGTCCCTACGCATCTGAGGGCACTGGAGGTGACAAAGGTAAGATGAAGGAGCCACCTCCCAGCCCCATGAGCCCGAGGCCTGTGTCTTACCTTGGGATTGATGCTGCTTTTTGACATCTGCACCAAATCCATCTGAGCTCCTGGGAGAGCTGAATTGAGAAAGGCAAAGAGGAAACACAAAATCACAGAAGGCTAGGGGCTGGCAGGGAGCTTGAAAGATCAGTCCACCCCCCTGGCAGAGCAGGATCATCTATACCAGAGCACACAGGAACGTATCCAGGCTAGTCCACCCAAGTGCCTCCCCTGTGTCAGGTCTCTGCCACCCCAGTGATGGCACCCTGTGATTGCAGACCCCCTAGCACACTGCACAGGTTCTGCAGGCACTCCTCACCTCTCTCCAGTGCAGCTCCTGAAATCCACAGAGTACCACGGAGTAGCTGTGGAGTGCAGCCATGGGTGTTTGCCCGCCCCCCCCCACCGCCCTCAGTGCATTTGCCTGGCTACACCCAAGCTGGATAACAACACTGAGCTCCTCTTCCAGGCCTGACTGCAGCACACCTTACTGCTGGCCTGTCAGTGAGCTCCCCATGGAAGGCAGCATTGCACTTG
Source organism: Ramphastos sulfuratus (assembly GCA_013399055.1). NCBI lineage: Eukaryota > Metazoa > Chordata > Aves > Piciformes > Ramphastidae > Ramphastos > Ramphastos sulfuratus. The sequence continues at coordinate 232,189 of WBNM01019205.1, read as the reverse complement.
TGCTGCTGAAGCCTCAACACGAGTCCCTGGGCTGGGGCAGGGCAGAGAGGGAGCAACCAGGGTAGAAACCAGGCCTGCAGATAGTGCAGTGGACAGTGCAGCAATGGCAGGTTCAGACTAAGTCCCCTCAAGCCCTGGCCACCCACTGCACCACGAAGCCAAACAGCAAGGGTGTCTGTGGAAGAGCCCACAGCACTGAAACACAGCAGGCTTTCAGCAGGGCACAGGGGCAGGGAGTCAGTAACCGGCTCAGTCCCAGTGGATGAGGGGCTCTAGCTGGACACAGTGCACAGCACGAGACAAAAAAGCAAACCTGTCCTGCTTCCCCTGAGTTTTGTTGCCCCACTAGTTCCCAGTGCCTCTGTTTCTTCAGCACCTTGCCAGGAGGAAGCCATGTGTTTTGTGCCACAAGGTCTAGTGCCAGGGAAGCTGCTACAGATGAAGCAGTGAGTTGACACAGCTTACACAGATCTTGAGAGAATTCCCAAAATAACCTGATTTCAAAGGCTTTTTTAAAAGCACACGTAGTAGTTTATCCCCAAAGAGATGAACCAAACTGTTCTCCAAAGGCCTTTCCAGAACTGGACTCCTTCCATGCCACCTTTTCATCCAAATGCATTTGTTTTAAGTGCTGTGCTTTAATAGGTATGTCCCAAACCTCAATCAGCTCAGACTCAGCAAGAGCATCCATGTGGGCCAGCACCCTGCAATGGTTTACATGCTGGCACAGCAATCCCTTCTGTCATATTTTGCTCCAACATTTCCTGGGCTATTTAATCTCAGTGTGCCGTAAAAGGCAACTGCATTAGAGGGAAAGCAATAAACACTTCATTCAGTCTGCTGGGCCAAAAGAGCTCCCAGAGGCCTGGAAAGAAAAGACCCTTGTCCACAGCAGACACAATGACAAGCACAGACAGGATGGGTTTGCCTAGGAGGAGAAAACGCCTTGCAGCTTCAGGGGGAGGGTGAAGTCTCTCAGTGGGCAGGGCAATCGCTTTGCTAACGATTAGGACTCTTGTAATGGGGAGTGGGGAAGAGATGGGAGGTCAGAAGTGCCTGAAAGAGAAGACGAAGTGCACCTCCCATCTTCCTAAGGAAAACTCTGCTTCGCTCTCCCTCCCAGTCTCCCTTCAGATAAGGATAACTCATCACAGAAGCATCCCAAGAAGAAAACTCCATTGATTATCGCTCCCTCCTCCATTGTGCTTTCTGAAGGTTTTAGCACTTGGATCCAGCCCAGTGTCATGCTTGCAAGTTACCCTTATTGCTCAGTGGCCTCAGAGGCTTTGCACTTTGCCTCTGCTTCCTCCCCTTCATCTTGACTCTGCCTTTTGCTCCTCTAGCACTAATCTGCAGGTCACCTTGAACTCCTCATGGGTCCTCTCTCCCACGTGACTCATGTTGCAGATGGCAGCAGCCAAAGCAAACTAAGGTGCACCCTAAAATCCAAAGCCACAGGACTCGGACAAGGATTTGACACAGTATCAGACCCCACAGCAGTGCTAAGGGGAATCCTACAAAGCTTTCCTCTGCTAACAGAGGCTGTCAGTCTGGTGCCTTTGTTTGCCATCTATTAGTGCCTCCACGAGATTGAAATCAGCATGGACACTGTCTGAGCTGCAGCAGCACTACAGACCTCTGGGAGGAAGCTTGACTGAGGCTCAGCACTTCGTGTTCACTTCTTCCTTCCCTGAAAGTAACTCAGAATTTGGCCTCAAGAAGGATCAAAGAAGCAGAAATCCTGCCTAAAACATTCTGATCATGAAGTTACCCAAAAAAGTTTGTCTTTCGGCAGGGCTCTGAATGCAGAGGAGCTGTCAAATGGGGGAATGCTGCTCTGCACATCTACAATGCTGTAGCTGTTCCCAAAAGGATCTTTCAGATGTCACAGCATTTCTGTCCCTTCAGGGAGTGCTGCTTTCAGTTCCTCCCTTGATCACAAGTTCTCTGACAGGACTGCATTGGAAAATAATTGTTATTTGCAAGCTCTTTTCAGGCTCTACTCTTTTCATGCTCAGGATCACTAGACTTCCACTCTGTGAAAACTACGGGCTGCAAGACAAGACTTCTGTATTCACCTCCCTTGGCAGCACACAGGAAATTTAAGGTAGAAGAGCAGAGTGTAAGTGCAGGACTCTGGAAGGAGACCCAAGTGCCCCTCCTGCTTCTGCAGACAACCTGCAGGGACAGGAGACTAACAAGTCTGTGGTGCAGCTGCCTACGCTGAGAAAACAAACATTTACCCACCGGGAAACCTGCAGGGCTCAAGAGCAGCCATGTGCGTGCAGAAGGAGGAGATCACCTCCCATCTCTTGCCACAGGAAGGGAATCCCTGAAGGAGATTTGCACTTGCAGGCTCAGAGCAATAGGATGTGATTTGTTTCAAGGCAAAGTGCTTTCTGAAGAGGCTGCTGCATGCTTTCCAGATGGGCTGTGCATTACTTCTCCATACTACTAGGGTACACTTGAGCGGCACTGCCAGCAACAGGAAGTTGCTGATGTGCTTGCTTGTGTGTTCTGAGATGCCTTAAGGTGAGCTGCCAGATTTTCAGACAGAGGTTTTTCTGTTTTGCCTGCCAAATACTTCTTAAAGCAAGCACACTTCATTGTCTGTGCCCTCTGATACCACCCACTTGCTCTTCTGCCACAGAAGTTTTGTTCTAGCCGTGCTGCAGAGTAAGAGAAAACAATTTCTGCTTTTTTTTTTTTTTTTTTTCCCTGGCAGGAGTACCAAGAGAAAAAGAGAGCTGGTTAGCTCAGCTCTTCATACTGAATACACCTCCCAGAGAATGGCTTGCCTGTTGATATTGCTGCCAGCCTTCAGAGCAATCATTCCCTGCAGCAGTGCCAGCAGCACTTGCTGACCTTGTTTTCAAGTGGAAGGTTGTCATGGCACATGCCAACATTACATCTTGCACCACTGTCTAGATACAGCCAAAATTCCTCTCAGGCTCTGCTGACACTGTTAGGGGGACAGAGATGAGCCTGTAAGGTAGCTTTTCAACCCACCCATCACAGCACAAAGGCATTCCTTTAAGCTGCAGTAAAAATGAGCCCAGACACCAGAAGTACAGCCCCATCTGGCCTGCTATTGCAAAGCACAACGATTCCTGCCTTCATGTGCTGCTCAGTTATTGGGTTTGTATTGTAAGAAATTAAAGATGCAAACATCCAGAGAGCTCCTCGGGGAAGGAGCATCCCTCTCTCCCCTCTCCAAGAGCCAAACACAGTGGAAGTTTACTCACTAGAGTAGATACACAACTCTCATATGTCTGCTTAGTCTGAAATGCAAGGTCTAAAGCAAAAGAGCTTTCTTCTTATTCCTTTAATTCTCACCATGTGTTGTCTGATCTCAGAACCATCAGGCGCAGAGTATCAAGCTCTGATTTCCCAGCTCAGTCTATACTGAAAACCACAGAGTCAGGCAGGCTTTTCCAAAGCAAGGCCTGAGCTTAGCAGTGCAGAACTGGCCAAAGGCCAGCTGTACCCTCTGAAAGTACAGCTCTCTCTGGCTGTCCCACCCTGGACTGAATTCTCACACTGCAAGACCATTCCTTACCTAGGCTAGTTCAGAGCCCTGGGTAACCACATGGAGCTCAGCTGACAGCTATTCCTACTCTGATCACCTCCATCGAGATGCTGCAGTTCCCTGACCACCTCCACAAGTGCTTCTCCACCTGTCTGCCACAGACAGGAGAAAGCAAAACTCCTCTTTGCTTTGATAGGATCAGGATTTCCACCAGGAAACTGCAGAGATCCTAACTTGGCAGACCAGCCACATTTTTTTCACAGCATTTCCAGTATGATTTCAATTGAAGAAAGAGATTAATCTTCAAAATGTCTTCAATAACCCATTTTCCTTGTTCTCTAATGTAAATAACCCAGCAGTGAAGCACAACATAACCCACATCTGTCTTTGCCTTATTGCCCTGCTTGCTTCCCTTCAGCTTGCAGCATTTTCCCTGTAGCAGAGCCTCTTCTTGCACCTGACTCTAGAATTAAAGAAAACAGAACTAATACATAACAAGAATTGTGCAGCTGCTACCTTCCTGGTTCCACCTGTGTTTTAAAGCCCCTGTTTTGCCCTGTGCACACCTCGCAGAATTTGGGGTTTTCTTTGGTCAGGCCAGAGCTCTCCTGTTCTGTGTACAGCACTTAGCACAGGGCCCTCTCATAGCTGGTCAAGCTGCTTCTGTCTCAAATGGGCAACTAAGAAAACCACTCCAGCTTCTTCATGCTGGAGGTAACAAAACAGTTGTCCACTGGGAAGCAGTTTGCCTGCTCGTGACTGGTCTTTGTCATATCAGTTGCCATCGACCTAAGGAAGCAGCCATGCTGAAGATGATGATGTGGTTGTACAGTGCAGGCTCCTGCAGTTCACAGCACCTAGCAACAGACCCTAAATGTGCTTCAGTTCCCTACAAGGCATAAAAGATTTCTGTGGTTTTTTCCTTTCCACTAGGACAATCCAGCATTGTCACCAGAGTTCTACCACCCATTCTGCTTGAATTTAGCAAAAAAAACCAAAAACCAAACAAAAAAACACACCAAAACCAACCAACCAACCAACCAAAACCACACCCAAACAAACAAACAAACAAAACCAAAACCAAAAACACCACCACACCAAAAACCCCAGACATTAAAGCTCCCCAAAAGCCACAGGCAGTGTATCTTAGTCTTTGAGATACTTAATCTAACATCCATGACATACTGGAGCTAAAAATCTGGTAATGCCTTGATTTGTCTGGAATTGCCTTTGGGCTTTTCCTTGCCTCTGGTCCTCAGCACTCATGCAGGTATCCAAACACACACACACACACCCCCAGGGAAAAGCTGCATATCTTATGCAACAAGCTGAAACAAAACAATGCTGTGAACCACTGATCATCTGCTCAGGCTTGGGTATAATCTGCAAGCAGCCCTCCCTGTACTCAGCTTTGAGACTCTGGACAAGGTTTACCTGATCTCTGCTGCTAATTCACTGAGTGACACCGAGAAAAAGAAAACAACACTGCAAAGCCCCAGCTGTCTTGGTCAAAGCCACTGCCTGTCTCTCTGTCAAACGGCAGTGACACATCTCTCTCGAGTGCCATTCACTGACCTCAGCAGAAGCTGTGCTTGATAACCAGTTGGCTAAGTGCAGGATCCATCTCTGTTAGGCTGCACTATAGCAGCAGAGCAACACAAGCGGTACTGGTGAGTCATCAGCTGCTCAAAACAGCTCTTTTGAAAGCTTGGAGTTTCCCTTTAAGATCTGATGAGCTCTGTGTCATTCAACAGCTCCTTTTACTTCCTCAGCAGTTTCTCACTTCCGTGCTGGGCGCCTGGCAGTCATGGTCAGAGGGTTTCAGAACAGCACCCTTCAGACACAGGAAAGTTTTGGGCACTGGGCTGGACCTCACACCACCTCCCAGGCAGCACACCTCACTCAGGTGGTGGTTCCTCTGTACTGCTCTTGGGGCAGAAGGGGTGAAAAGCCCTCCACAAAAGTCTAAACAAGACAACTGAACTGCATCAACCCAGTTGTCATGCCACCAGCAGAGCTCTGCAGCTGCTCTCCCTGGTCACAGAATCACACCAGCGGTGTAGGGAGCATGCACCTTAAAAACTTCAACCTAAGAAAGCTTTCCAAGGGACACAAGCTTTTGGTTCTCACCTTTCCCCTCCCACCCCCCGAAGCTGTCCCTCGAAGCTGTCACTTCACCTCTGCCAAAGCACACAGCGCAGAGGCTCCGCTTTCTCCTCCCGCGGTTCTCGATTTCAGTTCTGCCTGCTTTACGCCAGTCTAAATGAGCAGAGAATCAGACATTCCATCCTCAGTGCTTTTGTTTCAAAGATAAATGGCTGTGTTTTGCTGCTTTCCCCACGGCTTATTCCAGAGATCTGCTGCCAACTCAGACTGGCTCCGTGTCAAGGCTTGACACACAGCAAAACCAGGCGAAAAGTAGCCAGGCTCCGCCTGAGCAGCCAGAGCTGCAGCGGTGGCAAGGCAGCAGACCCACAGCTCTTCCAGATACCTGCTTCTAGTAAAGAGCTTTGCAAAACTTTACACCAAGAGTTTTGGACAGGAAACACGCCTGGAAAAGCTGAACCTCTGAAAGGAAAGAAAGCGGGCAGGGAGAGAGGAACCAGAGAAGCAGCCGATAGCTACAGAGCGCATGCAGATGTGGGGGTGCAGCCAAGCAGGACACAGCAGCGTGGCACTGGGAGACAGAAGATAAACTGAAGGTTAGCCAGAGCAGTGCTGCAGAGACACTGATGACATGCAATTAAAGCCTCTCCTGTGAAGAATGGCCTAGTTCCAGTATTTGATCTCCTGCAAGAACTCAGAACTGTTTTACAGCTTGTCAGAAGAAAACCTGTATCTGCTTACTGCCATATAGCTCAGAGCCACCCAAAGAAGCAGGGCCAGATTAATTTCCTTTGAGGCGTCTGCTAATGATCTATCCAAGAGAAACACCTTCAGGAACACTTCAGACATTTCACCTCCATCAGCAATCAAGTCCACACCAGTGGAAACGACATTAAAATGAAACAGAACATTTCCATGGGGAAATTTGATTTTAGGTAACTCCAGAGTGGACATTCAGATTCACCTCTAAAAGCAGGTGCACATCGTGTGCTGTTCTGGAAGCAGGGTTTGAGTCACAGCAACCACTCCATCAGAAATAACCTCCTAAGACTACAACACGTGGGAAGCCAAAGTGTTCAGTCCCAGTCAGAAACACATCAGCTGTTCATGGCATGCTCCAATGTGTGCAACTCACTAAAAACTCATTTAGACCACAGACTTCAACTTCAGTCTGACAGCTGCTTCTGTACAGAGCTTCCTAAGTTCCCTATGCAATGTTGAGTGGAAGCTGCACCCTGCAGTGTGTCTGTGTATAAAATGATCTGTTTATTTTTGTTTCTTGACTGTGAGCATCCAGAGCCACTGACTAATGAAAAGGAGACTCTCCTGCTTCCCCAGTCCTTTGGAGCTGAAGAACAGACATAGTAACAGGAGACAGCCCTTCCTCATCTCCTTGTCAAAGCCTGGGTTGCAGTGCTGCTAGTCTCAGTGTGCAGAATTTTACCCCACTGCCAACTTACCCGTGAGAGCTGCTGGGGAAGTCAGAAAGTTTTTCCTGCAAGATGTGTGCAAGAAGAGCCAGAGAAAAGTCAGCTCCCACATCTCAGCATGGACAGAACAACAAAAACCACCTTCCTGTGCACCAGCTGCTGGGGTTTCCTTGGGGAGACTCACAGGGCACTGCTCACTTGAATTCCACGTGGGGTGTCCTGTTTCTTTACTAAAGTTTCTTTTAGGTCTGGGACCGCATTTCAAAGGGCCTGACTGAAAATAGGCTGCTGGAGAAACTGTTCAAAACAGAGCAGTGCCCAGTGACAGGGCAAGGGGCAGTGGCTAGAAGTTGAGGCATAGGAAGTTCCATGGAAGTTCCAGGATTTTTTTTTTTCCCCTGTGAGGGTGACAGAACCCTGAACAGGCTGCCCAGGGTGGGTCGTGGAGTCTCCCTCTCTCCATGGAGATATTCAAGACCTGCCTGGATGTGTTCCTGTGTGATCTGGTATAGGTGATCCTGCTCTGGCAAGGGGTTTGGGCTGGATGATCTCTGGAGGTCCATTCCAGCCCCTAACATTCTGTGATTCTGTGCAAGCTCCCACTGTGAGTAAGAAAATTAGCACAATAGGCTCTCAGGCTTGTTTTGACAGACATTCTTTGGCCATCCCAGCTGCCCATCAGTGTGGAAATGGGGCATCAAAATCCTTCTCTTCCAGGGACAGCTGGAAGCAACTGTGGGATAGAGAAGAGCACTGTCACAGAGCAGTAACTCAGCTCTGAGCCCAGCCTCAGCCAAGGAATTTGGGATGCTGAAGTGTTCCTCAGGGATGGACATTGTCTGCATTGATGGCTGTAGCAGAGTAGGAAGGTTACAAACAACAGATGGTTAAAGTGACTGCACTCTGGGGACTTCTTAAACAAGAGTTAGAGAAATACTTCAGGAGCTAACTCCTTTCAGTAACAAAAAACCCACCAAAACTATCATAAACCCCCCCACTTTTACCCTCCATCAAAAGCCTTTATGCTGCTGACTTTCATAACTACTTACCTCTGCTTTCAAGCAGATTTCTGTATCCTCACTGTCCCAGCTCCCACCTAAATCAGTGTTCCTTTTTTTTTTTTTTTCTTTTTTCAAGCAGGAATATTTCTTAGCTTGCTGGATTTTGTGCTTCTAGGATTCACTTTCTCAGCTTTTCTTCAAAGAAGCCTATTTAAAATTCCCCAGAAAACTCTCCCTTAGTTACAAGCTTTCCAGAGCTGCTATTTCCAAGGAGGAAGAGCTCACATGAGATCTGTGGTTTACAGTGATAAAGAATCAGTAATCCCAACCTACCACACCTCTCCAGAGCTCCACATTCTTTAACTGACATAACAAAGGGTTTCTTTCCTCCTTAAAATAGAAAATCCTCCAGAAATTGAAGGGAAGAGTTCATGAGATCATCTTCTGCCAGAAAAATGAGGCAGTATCATCAGCCACTCCAGGTAACATAGCTGGCTGCCTTCTAATTAAAAGACAGTTCCCTGGGAGGCAGATACCTTTTGTGTTGGACGTGGAAATCATCTGGCAGTCTCTCTCCTGCATTACCTCAGGTGTGTGCAGACAACCAGCAAGGCTGTTGCAAGCCTTACAGGTAGAAGGCTCCAAGAGTGTTACCCAAAAAAGATCTGCCATGGATTTGGTGCTAGGTGGGATAAGGGTCCCAGTGCCACGATCAAGCACTCAGTGAACTCGGGAGCCACAAAACCAAACTGTTCTCAGATCCGGCTGCTGAGAAGTGCTGCAAAGTGACACCTCCCCCTGTAGTCTGGGCAGTCACACAGTGCTTCTGCTTCAAACTTAGGAGAAATAACAACCCTAGGATCACAGTGCAGCAAGGAGTACTCCAGCAGCTGTACTAAGAGCAGGCTGCCCAATGCATCCACCTTTAAAGAAAGCCTCAGAAATATTTCCATTTATTTGCCAGGGTATGTGCCCCATGCCCCAAGAAGTGCCTTTTTCTAGCTCCAAAAAAGGGCTATGAATAGCTAAGGGAGCCACAACTCCCCAAGCAACTGTTTTTCTGCTTTTGTACCCCAGGAAAATCCTGAGGGGTTGCAGTCTGTAGGCTTGTGAGGGTCAGCCAGCACAGCACTGCCTGGAAAGCAGCAGCTGCTGTGAATCATATCCTGGGAACTTCAGAGAGGGTACAGACAAGTGAGGACAGGGCAGCATTCCCTTTCCAGCCCAGGAGCTGGCTGGCTCATGTTCTAAACAAACAAAAGAAACTGTATATGGGAAGTTTTAATGGAAGTGCAAGACCTGCTAGAGAACTCTGGTGATTAATAATTCGCTGTCCAGATGGAAAAATGTCTTTCCCTCCCCCCCCAATTTCCCAGATGGGTATTTTCCTAACTCAGTGCTGTTCAATATTTCCACAGAAAATCTGGGTGACACTTTCAATGAAGAGAGATCATGCCTCTAAAACCTGACAGTAGGCCAGCAGCTTCATGTGTACCACAGAAGAACAGAATTAGGTTGAAGTGTGACTTGACAAACAAGAGTGCAGCAAGGTGGGGGAGGCAACCAGCCCCTGCACCCCTGCAGGAAGGGCTCAGGAGGGGTGCTTTAAGCAGCAGCAAGAAGAGAGGCTGTGAAGGTGTGAAGGAAGCCTCTTCCCTTCTGTTCCACATCCAGGGGTGTGCTGTGTCCAAGTAGCACACTGTGCTGCAGAACAAGGTGTGGACAAACAGAACCAGCTGCAGGGGATGTCAGCGAGAAGCACCAAGAGTCTGGAAACCACATGGGCTGTGAGCACACACCAAGTGCAGAGTGGGTCAGCCCAGGCAAGGCAAGAGTCAGTTCACTGCCTGTTACCTACCAAACCAGCACCTGGAAGGGGACAGTCGTACAGCTGTGATCCCTTCAATCAGGGCAGCTAAAGCTGTACCCAAGCTATGCCAAATGAAATGTAGGTTAAACACTGCGGACAAATTCTGTAGCTGCAAGGATAAGGAAGTACTGAAGCAGCTGCCTGGGGAGATGGAGGGGTTCCAGCACAGGCAGATTTTCATAACAGGTTAGACAGTTGGGTGTAGCTAGTCCTGCTCTGGGGTAGGAGAAGAAACAGGATGAGCTTGTGAGAGCCCTGGGAGACTTTTCGTGTGGTCTAGAGAAAGGTGGGCAGCTTCAGCTCCTCCTCTCCTCTGCAAGTGAAAGCAAGGTGCCAGTGTCTGCTTAGAGTCCAGCTCTTGACCAGTCACACACTCTCCCTTTACCTGACTCATACGACCTCCTCCTCCTCTCCCTCAGCTCCAGAGCAAGCATATTAATTTCAGGTTATTTCACATTCTCCACGCAGTTCTTTGTTCCAAGTGCTCCCTTGCTCCCTGCCCAAGGATTTAACTCCTTTGTCATCACCCCACCTGCCCCACAAGCTCCAGCTCCCTGCGAGGGTCTGAGGGTTTACACAGCCCATACAGTCCTTGGCAGCTTGCTTGGGTTTGCAGTTCACTGCTTCTGGGTCAGACTGGCACAAAGCCTCATGTGTCTTACACTGAAATATCTCCCATAATCAAGTTGCACCCTAGATCAGAGTAGGCCTCCCTCTCTCACCCAAATCAATCAGGTCAAGGGCCACACAGAACTTAGCAAAGGCTGAGAACCAGACTTGTTTCCTGCTTGGCTGCCAGAGCTGGAGTGCAGAACCTTGCTCAGGCAGACCTTTCTCTTGCTCAGTGAGTGCCACGGGTGGTTTTCAGTGCTGCTGCTCTGGAGGCTGTCCCTTGGTAGCCTTCTGTGTTCGGGTGCTGCCTGCCTGCTAACAGCCTTGGGAACAGCTGCTGTGTGCAGTGGGGAGCACAGAGGAGCAAGATGGGTGCACACCTCCAGCAACTGCTTCCCAAAAAAAGCCTTCTGGAGCTTAATGTGTAGCAAACACTCTGCCCTCAGCTGGAGAGAGTCCTTTCTCTGCCATGTTGCCATCTCCACGTGGCACAACTGTTTCATAACAGACCATGCTGCAGCCAAACCCTCTCCCTCCAGCTAGTACTGGACCACCTCTTAGTGGTGCAGGGCACAACACTGCTGCCAGCTCCCAGTGCCTGCTTGATCAGTGACTTCAGTAGAGCTCACTAACCAGTTGCAGTCATCTCCTCCACCCACCAAGATGCTAACTGACGTCCAGTTAGCCACAATCCCTTACTGACACAGCATTTCCATGCACACTTCAGTTTACACACCAAGGATGATGACAACTTCTGGCTAGCTCTTGTGGCAGTTCAGCCTGGCTCTGCTCCTATGAGAGTTGTCTTGAAGCTAGCTTTAGTGATGGATTACCAACAACCAAAGTGTCAAACAGCCCAGTCCAGTTGTGTTTCTTGAAGCCTCTTGCTTGTTGTCCTGCTTCTCCTGAAGGCTCCAAGAACCCTAATCCTGCAGGAAAACTTATCTAAGTTGTCTCTATAATGAGGAGCATAAAGAGTATAACCTGTAAGGGAGACATCACACTCCCTAGGCACTTGTATTTAGAGTGTGGAGCCTGCAAAACGAGTTCTCCTTTAGCCTACCACCTGATAAGCAGAAGGAGTTAGCACTGCTGTCAGAGTTCCCCTGGAGCAAAGGCTATAAAGGAGGAGAATTTGGCAAGAGCTGCTGTCATCTGCAAGACTGCCTCTTTGATCCTCCTTACACGTCTGTAATCATGCCAGCATCTCTGCAAAACAGAGCAGAGCTGCTGCGTAAAGGCAATCTCCTCCTCACTTCCTTTTTGCCTCTGACAGAATTTTTGCTTGGTGACATCTCTTTATAGACTGAGGAAACTCCTGCACCTCCCTCTCCAGTCTCTCCCTCTATTGCAACATTTCTGTTTAAACTCACGGGAACTCCAGGTATGGAGTAGTGCTGACACGGAGGCAGGACACTGGGCTACAAGTGAGGAGACCCTGAGTGCCTGGGTATTTCTCCTGTGCTGCTTCAGGCTGGGAGCTCAGCAGAACCATATCTGGGCACTGCAGGTGTGCCCAGCACATTGCTTAGAAACGGTCTTCTGAGGAAAAGCAGCTCTCTGGCTTTAGGGGCTGCACAAACCACCTCCTGGGCACCATGACCATGAAGAGTGTCCGTAAAGTGATGTGTGATGTCGGTGTGCACACGTCAGTGCAGGCAGTGGTTGCTCCATGCTGTGTGACAGGTATACCCTCTGTATTTATCACTGTATTTTCAGTACCATACTATATTACACAGCAGCTGAAGAGTAATTCACTAAGTCAAATAGGAAATCTCATCCCGAAGAGTCAGCCACCACCAGGACCTGACTCTGCTGTGCCAAAAGCTGTGGCAAAACCCCAGGAAGTCTTCCAGGGGCTCACATCCACGTCCTGGCAGCATCAGCCTTTCAAAGTGCAGTCACTGAAGTCACCAGGCAAACAGCATTAGTACAAATGACGCAGTTTTTTCTCCCTCCAGTGCTGTTCTGATTTCTGAGCCCTGAAGGTAAGCACCAGCCACATTTCTGAGCCTTTGTGCCTTGCTCTTTTGAACATAGTAACTGATTTTCCTATCAGTGTATTCATACAGGAGCTTAGTCTGTAGGAACAGAACCAAGCACTGGAGGAACAAAGCATTTGAAGTCAAAGTCCCCCTTAATACTTGTAACAAAAACCTTTATGTACTTCATTACAGTACATCCACTACATTAATAATTTAATATTCATTGAAGTAACTCAAAATGANCTATGATTCTGTGAAAATTATCAGTATAAAAGTACAGGTGGAATACAGGCCTGACTCCTTGAGAGGCCAAGTCTATCTGAGAGGCACCCTGCAGGGAGCTGGAAGAGATGATTTCTGAGCTCCCTTCCAGTCTAAGCCATTCTAGCATTCCCTGTTAGAGTCCAGCAGAAATTACAATTTCACTTGAGACCCTCTGTACAACACAGAAGAAAGCTGAGCAAGATAAAAATATAGGGACAACTATCATGCAGGCTTCCACTTGCAATTATGATCATACTCCCCAGTCCTTCCACTACTTCACTAGGGCTGTTTCTGCTTTTCAAAGGAACAAAACACGTCCAGGCTGCTGAGCTATACATAGAGAGCATGAAATCAGAGTTTCCCAACATGTGCCTTTCCAGCTACCATCCACCACATAATTAGCAGTTTCTTTAAGAACATGTGTTTTGAAGCAGAAGTATCTTTGGAACCTTTGAATAGGTATTTTTAGCTTCAAAATCAGACAGAATTTGACCACTCAAAGCCGTGCCTTCACTCTGCATTGCTGCAGCAGGCAGGACAAGAGGACTGCCTTCACAAGCAGAGCTCCTGTCAACTGCCACAGAATTGGTGTGAAAAACTCTCTCCGGGTGTCATCTGCTAGTGTGAGAAATCTGTCCTCTAGAGGAGCTTGCATTTCACATGGCTCTTGACTGCCTTTTTTAGGGGCAAGCAGAGCCCTCTCATTCACCAGTACTTCGGATCAAAGGTATACTTTGGCAAAGCTGCAGTGCTGGGCTCCCTTCACTCAATGCCTGCAGCACAGCTCAGTGTTTCAGTGCAGCAGCCACTAGCATCTTGCTGAACAGAATCAGAGCATGAAGGCAAGTGAAGAACAGAAATCACTGCACACATGGCCTGAGTTCACCGACCCAAAGCAGCAGGCCAGGTTCAAAAGTTATCAGTTTGCATTTGACCTTAGATATGAAGCTTCCAGGAGTACCTGTGTTTAACAGCTTTGTGCCCTGCCCATGTATCTTTCTGTGGCGTTGTTCTTACCAGCACAAAGAGACATGAAAATGTATCTGGATCAGAGCAGCAACATCTGACATGCACTCACTTGACCCTTCTGTCCTACTTATTCATCAACCCTTTTCTCCCTCCCATTCTCTATTTAGATCCAAGATGACATTTCAGACAAGACAGCAAAAGAAAAGGTCATTATTCCCTGCAGCACAAGGGCCAGATTCTCCATTGCTCTCCACCATGCCAGGCCATGCCAGTGAAAGTCGTTTGGCTTTTCTGTAGCACAGGAGGAGCAAGAGCAGCCTGAGTGCTTTGTGTCCCTATTTGGAGCAGGCTGAAATGATAGCATGAGGTGCAGGGGAAGTTCAGGCATGTGGCACAGCCTGCAAACTGCAAACAAACAGCATCCACTGAGCTGCACCAAGTGTGCTCCCTGAGCAGCAAACAAGCACACAAACCCTGCTCAGGAGCCCTGGCCTGTAGCACACCATTTCCCCTCACTCATTTAGACTTGGACATGGCACCAACTTTTCCTGGGTGTGTCCACAGGGTGAGTCTCCCTCAGCTGCCCAAGTGCTCATCTGGTGAGCAAGATGAAAGTTTTTTGAATGCCAGGACAGTTGTTGCTCTCCCTTGCACAGCCATTGCCCAACACTGTCTTTATTTCCAAATACAGTTTTGGCAAAGGAATTTCTGTGGAAACTCGAGAGCAGGATGTCAGGGGTTGGAAGGGACCTACAGAGATCATTGAGTCCAACCCCCCTGCCAGAGCAGGACCACACAATCTAGCTCAGGTCACGCAGGAACACATCCAGACAGGCCTTGAAAGTCTCCAGAGAAGGAGACTCCACAACCTCTCTGGCCAGTCTGTTCCAGTGCTCTGGGACCCTTATAATAAAGAAGTTCCCCCTTGTGTTGAGGTGGAACCTCCTGTGCTGCAGCTTACATCCATTGCTCCTTGTCCTATCTCAGCAAGCAAGCGAGCAGAGCCTGTCTGTCCCCCGTCCCCCGCCCAACCTCCAGCCCTCAGATAGTTATAAACATTTATTAAATCCCCTCTCAGTCTTCTCTTCTCCAGACTAAGCAGCCCCAGGTCCCTCAGCCTCTCCTCATCAGGCAGTGCTCCAGTCACCTCATCATCCTTGCAGCCCTCCGCTGGACTCTCTGCAGCAGATCCCTGTCCCTCTTTAAATGGGGAGCCCAAAACTGAATGCAGTACTCAAGATGAAGTCTCGCCAGGGCAGAGGAGATCCTCCCTTGATCTGCTGGATACACTCTTCTTCATACACCCCAGGATCCCATTTGCCCTCTTGCCCACCAGGGCACATTGCTGTCCTGTGCAGAACTTGTTCTCCATCAGCACAGGTCCCTTTCCACAGGGCTGCTCTCCAGCAGATTACCTCCCAACCTGTACTGGTGCAGTTTATTATCCCTCCCCAGATGCAGGACTCTGCACTTGTCCTTGTTGAACCTTATTTGGTTCCTCTGCACCCAGCTCTGTCTGTCCAGGTCTCTCTGGATGGCCTCGTAGCCTTCAGCTGTATCAGCCAAGCCTCCCAGTTTGGTGTCATCAGTAAACTTGCTGAGCAGACTCTGTCTGTGCCCTCATCAGTGTCATTGATGAAGATGTTGAACAGCACCAGACCCAGCACTGATCCCTGGGGGACTCCACTGGTTACAGCTCTCCAGCTGGACCTGGCACCATTGATCACCACTGTTTGAACTCTATGGACATGGAGATCATTTGATCGTTATTGAGCAACATCAACCAGGAAAGCAACAAGCAGAACTGTTTTGCTTTCACCCCATGCTGCAGGTGAAGAACACCCCAAGTCCTTTTTGACTAGCAGGAATCTGTACAGGGAAACAAAACCTCTCATGTAAGAGTGTTGCTGGAGCATCGTGAGCCCACTGGGAGGCAAAGGGAAAGCTTCCATTCATTTTTAGAAGGCAAACCCTCCCCACCAAAACCAAGGGTGAGCCTTGAAGCATTTAAAAACCACGGCCTTTTAATGCAGTGCTCCCCAGTGATGCCCAGCACTCCAGGTGGAGATCCTAAGGCTCAGACAGGGGCCAGTCACATTGTTTCTCCTTACAAGGTTTGGCTAAGGCTCCTTTCTTTTTTGACCTGTGTTTTTGATGCATCTGATAATTTCCAAGCTGTGTGGGCATTCATTTATATCAAAGGAACAAACAAAAAGCTTCCTGCTTCAAAGCAGCTGGGAGGGAGCACTCAGGTGCTATCTCTCCTCTGCAGAGCACAGTTTTGGTTTTGCTTTTGCACCAGAACTCCTGATTCCGCTTACTGCTTTAGCCGTCACTGATTAAGCAGCCTGCTTTTACAAGCTTACTGCTATAATAAGATATATGTTCATACAATAGGAATAAACCCTGTCTGGCTAAAAGAGTTTTCCAGCCATCCTCCCAGTTCTTTCATTCCCAGAGGAGAGTCTTCATTTGGAGCCACTTCAGCATTTCTAACTTTGCCTCTTTGTTGACCCATTATGGGAGGTAAATGCACATGAATTGAGCTCAACAGATTTCACCATGTTAATGATCTAATGCACAGCATCAGCAGCAGAATATTTCTTGCTTTAAGAGCTTGATCCTGACAACCTGAAGTATGTCTTTAACAGCCCAGAAACAGCCTTACTGTGAAAGGAGATCCATGCAGTAGCTTAATGCTAAGCACTCATTCCTGACTGGTGACTGGAAAATGGGAACCTTTCCTAGCCCACCAGCACCTGAGCAGAGCTACCCTGGTCCCTGCAGCAGCTTGTGTCAGTGGAGCAATGCAAACTGAATGACAGAAGCATTGATTTCAGACAGGTGGCAGAGCTGGGAAGCCAGGAATCTTCCAGGCATAACTGCCATCAAGTTCTGTACCCATTTCTAAAGGGAGCTGTCATTTCCCTGCTGCTAAGTTCTCCTCTGGGCCACTACTGACAGGCCCTCGAAGCATCCAGCCAGTCCTGCTCACACAGCCAGTTAGATGATCAACAGGGAGACAAGAGGAGCTCCATCTGAAAGGGCTTTTGGTCTCCTGCTGTGCTTAGATTATGATTTAATGCTGAAAAGTTGGCATGGCAACCAAATGCTTGGCAACAAAATGTCACGGCCAAGGAACGGGTCCAGAAGCGGGCCAAGCAAGAGTGCTGCCCAACTGCTCCGCGGGCACAGCCCTGCCCTACATACGCCTGTCACTGCTTCTGGAGCAGGGAGATGACATCAGAGGGGAGCATTATTAATAAAATAGGCAGGTCTGCAATAAGTGAACAGCAAAATTCTCTAAAACGCTTCAAGTGGACCCTGGCACCACATTCAGGCTCCTTCAGCTCCATCCCCTGATTGCCACACGTTGCCAGGAGACAGTCCCGCTCCACACCAGGACTCGCCACTGACTGCCATTGTGCTCCCTGCCTGTCCCCCTCCTCCCTGTCCTGCTCCTACTCCCCTCAATGACAGGAGCCTGGCAGTGCCCTGCTCCTCGGTTCTGACACAATTACGTCTTTTAATTTGCAAGCTCTCAAAAGCTTTTTGCTTTTTCTACAATGGCCAACTGAGCAAAATCTTCAGCCCGCGCAGCTCCAAACTTGCAGTACAGGCTGGAGAGGGATGCGAGCACCATAAAGGCCAGGGCTGACCCGAGGGGAGAGGAGTGAAATACACTGGGAAGGGTCTGTGTCAGATGGATCAAAGGCACTCGTCTGCTGCATGAGCTCTGTGGCTGCATCTCCTGAAGTCTATGATCCTGAGCTTGGGCACCTGGTGAGCACACCCTAGCCAGCAGCCTCATTTGCACTGGGAACTCTTTGTAAGCCATCAAAACATGCCCTTGGCTAGCTCAGGCCTTTGTGTAATCATATAGGGCTTCAAAACCCTCACTTGCCTTTGGGTATTGGCAGGCTCAGTCCCATGCACATCAGAAACTCAACCATTCATTCCTCGGCCTTCACGAAGTGCTCTCCTTAACCCCCTGAAGGAAGCCTTTGGGATGCAGGCTCAGTAGGAGCCAGCACAGTGTCACCTTCCCCAGCCTGCTGGCGCCGGTGCCAATCTCTCACTTCAGAGAGCAAGGCTGCTAAGCAGATAAGTGAAGCTAAAGGCTGAGGAGTCCCAGGGTTGGTTTGCCAAGCACTGTGTGCCAAGGATCAGTTTATGCTGCCATTTGGCATCATCTGCCACGGTCAGAACAAAGTGAAAGGTTGCAGCTGAGACCTCAGCACAAGAAGGTTCTGGGAGAACAGCACAGCCAAGGCAACAGCTAGAGCAGAGTGCTCCAGCATCCTCAAGGGCCTTGGAAAGCAGGCAGAAAAGAGCAAGGATTTTAATGCTCCGTTTGCCAGGAGTTAACCATAGCCTGGCCTTGTGGTTGTGGGGAGGGCAATTCCCCTGTATCCACGCTGAGCTGAGCCACCTTGCCTTTCCCTGGACAAGAAGCCCTTCACTGTCTGCAAGTGACCTAACCCAAGCATCCCAGCTCCATCACTCCCAACACCACTTCTCATTCCAGCATTCCTGTTCCCTGCCCTACATGTCACCACTCCATGACTACCTCTTTTCCCTCCTTGATGTCATAGTTTTCCAGATGCTCCTAGACACATATCAGCTCTTCCCCCCTCCTGTCATGTAACCTGGACAAACAGACATAGAAAATGTCAATTAAGTGGGCAGACTAATTAGACAAATTTATGTAATTTCACCCTAACTTCACTGTTCTGTTTCCCATTCACTGTGTCACCATGGGACACACTTCCCCTCATTCTTCCCTCCCAGTGACAAACAAGTGATACTGTGTTACTGTTCTGACTCTGCAGTTGAGAAAAACACTGGGAAACAAAGCATCAACCTCACTGTTTCCAGCTCTCCCAAGCAGAGGGTGAGCCAAGAGCCAGCAGGCAGGAGCGGATCCTTCCTCAGCGCCCCCAGCTCTGTGTCCTACCAGCCAAGAGCTGTTCCCATGCACAGAACCCAAGGGGAGGTCCAGGCTATTCAGCAGCGAAGGAGCTCCTCAGCAAGCTGTGACCAGAGCTGCAGTGATGTGCAATGAGTGTGCAGGGGGAGCCCCCAGTTGCTCACCTCTCACCCCATGTCCTCACAGCCCTGGTAGTAAGCAGCTTAGCTGTGCTCATGAGCCTTACCAGGAGAGCTGCTTTGTTTGTGGAGCTCCATCAGGTGCTTGTAGCCAGTCCTAGTTCATAGACTCCTGAGCTTGTTTCATTTGGAGAAGCCTTCAAAGATCTTCAAGTTCAACCACTGACCAAACACCACCATGGTCACTAAACCATGTCCCCAAGTGCCATGTCCACATTTCTTGAACACCTGCAGGGATGGGGACTCTACCACCTCCCTGGACAGCCTGTGCCAATCCCTGATCACTCTTGCAGCAAAAAAACTCACCTGGCCTCACTTGCCAGCTCTGCTCTTACTAACATGAGAAGCTACACACGGGTATCTCTCAACCCCAGCAGAGGTATAGCTCAGGCCCAGCACAGAGTACAGGTCCCCCATACAGGGCAGAGTTGTTTGCCTGTTGCTGCCTGCCCACCCCTCTCCTTTTGTCTTTAGCTCAAGGCACAAGCCCCAGAGGGCCCAGCACGTGGATGGGCAGCAAGGGGCGTGCAAGGAGGCTCACAAGCACACACACACACAGCTGAGGCTTTGTTCCCATCGTGTTTACTGCAAGGCAAACAGGCCAGCATTGTTTCTGTTTGACAAATTGTAACTGTCCAGCTAGGAGGGATCTAGTTCCAGCTGGTTAGAGCTGTTTTCATTTCTCACCTCCTCCCCCTCCCTCTCCAATAACTTACGAATCCAGCTTAACCAGGGACAAAAACAGCAAGGACAAGCTGCCCCTTGGCTCCCTTCCCACTCTGCGTTGACACCAACCTAACCAGAGTCCTGACCTTGACTGCCAGCACAGCTGAAATCCTCATGGAGCATGGCTGGGAAGGGGAACCCACTTGGCAGGTGTCTCTGGCATTCAGGTCCTGCACTTCTGTCATTAGGAGCAGTGGAGAGAGACCCTTTCACAGCCCACACTGAACTGCTCTCAGCTCATCAGGCACTGGAGATCAATGGACATTTGATAGTGTTGGAGCACAGCCATAGGAGCCTCAATCTACTCACTACCTACATGCTCTCACTGCCTTGTACAGCACCTGGGGCAGCAGGGACTGACCAGCCTTGCACAACACCCAGTGCCACAGACAGCTGTTGACACCAGCCCCAGAAAAGGAGATGCTCTGTCAGCAGAACAAAGCTGCTCCTTTTCTGCTAGGCATAGAAAATCCCAGAATGCCACGGAGGGTTTGCTTTGCACCCTCTCTCCAAGTAACTGCATTACCTTTAAGACAACTCCCTGCTTGAGAAGGACATCAAGGCTCTAGCACAGCAGAAGAAACAGCAGGCTCAAGAAGCTGATAGCCTTCAGAGAAGAGGTGGCAGAATCAGACAGGTGTTAAGTGACCTAAGAGCACACTCACTTTGCAAAGGCTCTTAGCTTCCACAGCATTTGGAAGCTGGTTTGTCCCTTCTGTGATTAAAGGGGAGAGATCTTTACCTAGTGCTGAAATGTACCAAAATAGCCACAAGCACACGGGGAGGTCCTTCAGAGCATAACTTAGAGCCGAACTTGTGCCATCTCCCAGCAGCCTGACTTCTGGCTCCTGAGCAGCCAGTGGAAGCTCAGCACACAGCTCACCTGCACCACACTGGTGCTTGTGGAGGGGGCTGAAGCAGTGCTTCCTACGGGCTACAGAAGGTGTCACAGAATCCAAAGGGAAAGAAAGTGCAAATCATGAGCCCCACAGCTCTTCACTCATTAACCAGCCCCCATCAGCACACAAAGCAAGCCTGAGGCAGCAGTGTTGGCATTTCTGCTGCCCTGCATTTAACACCCTGCTTTAGACACTTTGGCAGGACAGCTCAGAGGTGGCTGACCCAGACACCAGTTTCCTCCTCAGAAGGGGAAACCGTTTATTGTGGGCACTGGTGAGGGAAGGTAGCTCAGCTTCAGCTTTGTGCTGCTGGCTCCCAGCAGCACATCTCATGACTCTCCCTGTTCCCCCAGTTACTCAGAATTCTGCAGATAAACTTCAGTTTATCTGGAGGGAGGAAGTTGCCGCCGGATGCAGTCAGGAAGGACAGCAGCCTATTGCACAGGGCAGGAGCTGAAGTGGAAGAGTCATTTTCCCATGCAGGGGGGAAACAGGAGTGTTAACCACTCCAGTGCCATGCCACTAGGCTCACTGCTACAGCAAATTGAAGGCCTTTCCCCTCACTGTTGAAGGGGAGGAAAGTAAACTCCTGAAGCTCCTTGATGGCCTGACAGAACTTAGAAGCCTTAAAACGCGAAGTTCCAAGGCAGGGATTCAGGACCTTGCCCTGCAGCAGGTATCAAGCCTGTCCCTCTGCTCTCAACTTCCCACCTGACCTTGGCTCCTTGAGCTCAGTCATTAGCCAGGAGCACAACACCCAGAGCTGATAACTGCTGGTCCAGCTCAGCTGGCACAGGTCAAGGTAGCTGGAGCAAGCATTTTGTGCTCAGGGGTTGATCTGTGATGCCTGCAGAGTCACCTGGACTATCTTTGGAGGACAGTAACAGAACTAACCTGACCTGAAAGAACACTGATAGCCTGGACATTCTCTTTTCAAAGGTGCTCTGCTCCATCAGCCTTTCTTTGCTCAAGCAGGAGGTGTGAGTGCAATGGCAGCACCTCCCATGTCAGGCTGCCAGGCCCTGGGTGATGTTTGTCACAGTGACAGCTCTGGCAGGTGGCTGTGTAACTGTGGCTCTAAGGCACACAGTGTCCACCCCTTTATAACTCAGTCAGTCGCTCAGATGTGTGCTGTGTCCCTTCCTGTGAAATGTCCCAGTCGAGCTGAGACACCTTTCTGTGGGCTTTACCTTTTTGAAGAAGAAAAAAAGGACAACTTGATGTATTTCTCTGAGAGTTCACCTGGAGAGTTCACCTGGATCATGTCAGGTGAGTGAAATCAGCAACACAGAACTTTTCCTTTATGATAAAGAAAAGGTCCCACTGCTGTTGCTTAAAAAAGTAATCTCAGTAGAAGACTAGGAAGAGCCTTGACTGGCTGGCACTGCCATTCTGGGGTGTATTAGAAGGGGTGTGGCTAGTAGATGAGAGAGGTTCTCCTGGCCCCCTGCCCTGGTGAGGCAGCATCTGGAGTACTGTGTCCAGTTCTGGGCCCCCCAGTTCAAGAAGGACATAGGACTGCTTGAGAGAGTCCAGCACAGAGCCACAAAGATGATGAAGGGGATGGAACATCTCTCTTACGAGGAGAGCCTGAGGGAGCTGGGGCTCTGCAGCTTGGAGGAGACTGAGAGGTGACCTCATCAATGCTTATAAAGATGTGCAGGGTGAGTGCCAGGAGGCTGGAGCCAGGCTTTGCTGGATGATATCTGATGACAAGACAAGGGGAAATGGGTAGAAGCTGAGGCACAGGAAGTTTCATTTAAACACAAGGAGGAATTTTTTCCCTGTGAGGGTGACAGAACTCTGGAACAGGCTGCCCAGGGGGGTTGTGGAGTCTCCTTCTCTGGAGATATTCAAGACCTGCCTGGAAGTGTTCCTGTGTGATCTGGTCTAGGTGATCCTGCTCTGGCAGGGAGGTTGGACTGGATGAGCTTTGGAGGTCCCTTCCAGCCCCTGACATCCTGTGATTCTGTGAAAGCTGCTGCCCACATTACTGCACAAGTCTGACACTGCAGTGCCTGCACATCTGCAGATGAAGAACCAGACCTGTAATGAACAAAATGAGGCAGTCTCTGAAAGACTGATTTCTGTGAGAAAGCAGTGGAGCCTCTGCTTCTCTAATAGCTGAAGCAAGGCAATCAGGCCCTTCTTTACAAAGAGCAGGCACCTGAGTTTGGAGATGGAAACCCTGAACCTCAGAAGCTGGGAGAACTTGAACTGTGCGCAGGGGTGCAACATGCTGCATGTATCCCAGCCAGGCTCTCGCCTGCTTCCCTCTGCTGCTCTGCGGGCACAGTTGCAGCTCACAGTTTACACAGGCAGGGCTTTGGGTTTGTTTGGCTTTTTTTTTTTTTTTTTTTAATTGCTTTAGGATTAAAGTCCTCCAGGACCTGCTCATCTAAAGGAACCAAGGCCCATCGACTCAATCTTTACACAGCCAACAAACCTGCCACTTAGCCAGCCTCTGCAGAGGCACTACATCTGCATGTTCTGATAAGATAAGGAGACATCAAAGGTGTGACAAACTCCCTGATTGCCTCTCTGAGCTCCTTCAGCTTTGTCCCTGCAGCCTCCTTCCTTTGAAGTCCAAGTCATTTGCTCCCTGCTTACACAGGCCCTTCAGGGAAATCTCTCCCTTGTGTTAAGTGCAGTCTGGCTGTCCTGCTGCCAGAGGAGTTACCACACAGGCCCTGCCTGAAGCACGAGACAGAGCAGTGTGCCAGCATCTGTGACAGGCCTCAACCCTGCTCTAAGGCACAGCTCCCTCCACGGCTTGGGTGTCTCTCGGTGCAGTGCTCCCCCAACAGTGTCGCAGTCAGTTCCACAGCAAAGCCTGAGCCCACATCCAGCACACATTCTCTGGGCTTCTCTAGGGTTTGCCAGTCATTAGCTGGGTTTGCTACCAGAGCAAGAAAGCTGCCTCAGCCCAGCGACGGAGTAGGAAGCAGCATCTCTGTACTTCAGCACTGGGCACGCAGAGGCTCACTCCACCCAAGCATGCCAAAGCCAGGAGAGGTCAGCACATGGCTGCTCACATCTCAGACACCAGCCTCACCTTTCTAACAGCTGCTCAGCATTTCATACCAGCCCATCCAATTCCTCATATTTGCAAACCTCCTGCAGGCATGCTCACTGTGTGCTGTCCCCTCCCCATGGCCTTTAGCTGCACTTTGTGCATGCTCTACAGACTGTCTGATTGTGTTGGCTTCTGCTGGGGCCTCAACCGCATCCACTCTGGCTCCGATTCTTTTTCTAGCAGCTGTTTGTCACCCTTGCAGTGGTAGCTGTCCCTGTAACCAAGCCTCCTCTTCTCCTGAAGAGGTACCCTCCCTCTACCCCAGATCAAGGCACCACCATAACTCACCCATGGTGGTGGTCCTCTCTCCCTCTCTCTTTTCTATCACTCCTCCTCTTTATTGTTAGTAATACTAACGAACTGTTGGCTACCCTCATCCATGTCTCAGTCTCACTCTGGGTGAAACAGAAAATCCACCCCATCAGGCAAATCAGAAGAGGACAAGGGGGCCCTCCACATGCAGCTGTGTCAGCACGTTGGGCGGTTTCTCCTTTTCACAAGGGCCACAAACCTAACCCGCTCTGAACAGCCTCTTTTGCTCACTGAAGGCAGCCTGTTTTGTCTTATTTTCAAGCCAATTGAAATTTCACAGAGAAATGAGATTTGACATTTCAGTTAGACTCTCCAGCTTGTGGACTTTATCAGGCTTTCATTTCATATCCTCCCTTGGGAGACACAACTTGAGCACTCCTCAGCCTCTCTCTGCTGCCTTATCTCAGAAATAATTCCAGCAGAGTTTGTGCATCCCCTCAGTCAGAACTATGAATCATCACTGAGGTTTTAATGGCATTATGTGTGCAGATTCATAGACAGAAGGGGTGGTTGGCTTGTTGGGTTGATTTTAGGTTCTCCAAAACACTGGACTGGCAGCAGCTTCAGTTTCTTGCCCTCCTAAAGGACTTTAACTGTGACTGTCTGGGGCAGGAGTGCTGCTGGCAGTCAAGAACAACCCTGTTTCACCAGGATGACTGGGCCAAGGCTAAGCAAGGCTGAAGAGATTGCTCAAGCTGATCTCTACATCCAACAAGAAGTGGCATAAGTACCTTGCAGGAGAAGAGAACCAAGTCACAAAGAGACCTTATCTTCCATGAGCAGCCTCACTGTGAACCAAGCAAAGAGCAGGAAAACTGCTCACTTCCCTTTGCCCCTTTATATTGTTCATGGGTCAGCTCCAGGGTCCTGCCTGATCCTTGCTCTGGAGGGAGACAGGCATTTAAAGGGGCACTCACCAGTTATACTGGCAGCTACAGCCACCCTGGCTAATGCATGGCATTCCAGGTGAAAGGGGGCAGAAACCCTTACAGCTGTCCACATTTAGCCCAGCTCCAGAGCTAAGCTGTAGCAGTTGCTCTGTCACCCCCTGGCCCCTCCACAGGGCAGGGGCTGGGGGAGGGACACTCATGGGCAACACTGCAACAGATTTAATGAAACAGCCAAACTGCCACCACTGCCAAAGCATGGCAAATCACACTCACCTCAGTCAATGTGAGCACAACGCTGGTCACAACAAACAGGAAAGCAGTGCTGGAAGCAGAACCATGAGACACCCCTTCCAGGAACAGGGAGAAGCAGGAGCCAGCTGTCCCTTTTCACAGTGTGAGGGTTATGGTATAGGATATACCTGTGAGCATTTCAGGGCAGCTGTGCTTGCTGGCTGACACTGCTAATAGCCTGCAGGCTGGCAGAGGAGTATGTCCCAGCAAAACCAGGACAACATCCTCTTTGGATCCTAAACCCAAAGAGTGCCACTTCCCTATCCTGTTCCTCACACACTCCATCTCTGGTGGAAAGCATTTTTTTCACAGCATGAACAGACCTGTCCCATCCCAGACCACTGGGCCCCCCGAGAGCAGCACACCTCTAGGCTGGCAGTCCCAGCTCCTCTCCTGCTGCTGCTCTTGGCACACAATCACCTTTCCTCCCTTCACACCAGCTCCCCAGATGTCCCACACAAAGCCTGACAGAGGTTCCCCAGCCCTTGCAGGGAGCTTGGGCTGAAGCACAGGCAGCTGCAGGCGGAGTGACTGTTCCCCAAAACTGGGGCTGCTCCCCACAGCTCACAAGCCAGAGAGTCGATCAGAACAGGACAGTCACTTCTCATCCCTAACACAATCCTTCCTTTGAAGGGCTTGATGTGCTTTCTGGACAGGACATGGTTAAACAATCTGCACAACTGCAGATGGCAGGGCTGGTGGCAGTCTCCTGGTGGCACAGGTTGGCATGTTGTGTGTCATCCAGGGGTGTGGAAGTTGCCCAGTTAGGAACAGTACCTCAGGAGGGGTCAAGGATGTTTCATGCTTTCTGAACTCAGTTTGCCTGCACATCTGCTAGTCCCAGCAAGTGCTCTCTGTAACAATGCCTCTCCCTCACTGAATCATGGATCTGGGGAAAATAGCTTGGCAATTACATTATCAAAGCTCCTGGGAACTACAGAACATTTTGGCTTTCATCATTTGAAACCACCTTGACATTCAGCCATGCAGGGAATTCAGAGTTTGGGTGGGCTACTTGTGGGGTGAGAGAGGGGACTTGGACTCTCCTCATGCTCTGAGCACATTGACACTAGTGGTGCAAACAGCAGAGCCAGCCTGGAGAGGGAAGGGAAAGGAGGGGGCAGTAGGAAGCATGGAAGTGGACCACGTAGCAAAACAGGAAGCTCTGGCCAAAGGGAAATGCTTCAGTGCTGTCTTAAAAACACTTTTCTTTGAAATTTCAGGCAGCTAGAGAGAGAGGTGAAACAAAACCAGCTTCCTGCTGATTCAGCTTCCAAAAACCATGTTCTGCAGCACATGGACTGTTGTGTGCCCCAAAGAGAGGGCTGCAGCACTGCAGGAGCCAATCTCCTGACAGCAAGCCATGATAGACACACTTCCACCTCACAGCCTGGGTGCGTCATTTCAGCTGCCTGCTAGAAGATGGGCTGTGCCCATTCCCCTCAATGGCATGTGCTCCTCCACTGCTTTGGAAGCAGCTCATGCTACGATGGGATGGGCTGCACAGCCCAGCATTGCTTCAGGACACTGCACTGGAGGATGCTGTACAGCAGCAGCCTTCCAAACCCCAGCTGGCATTTCACTTCACCAGCAGAGTGGTCTCCCCAGGACCCTCATAGAGTCTTCTGACATAAAGGTGCTAAGATAAAATGGCTTAACAGAATCATGGTGAAGCAGTGTGGCCATTCCCATAGAGAAATAAAGGACTACTCACTGGTGTTACCTTCTTTCAAGTAGAGAGCAAGCAGGCTCCTTTGTAAGGGTTAGGAGAGCAAAAGTGTCAGCAATAAGGGACAGGCAGAAGTGGCAAGTCTCTAGAGACAGAAGCAAGCCTTGGGTAGCAGGCTGTGATGTCAGAGAAGTCACAGATATCACTCGGGCCCCTTCCTCCTGCAAGCTGAAATGGTGACAGCAGCTCGGCCTGCCCCCAACACCCGTGGCTGCCTCCCAGGAATGAATGACAGGATGGGAATCAATGAGGCCTGTTCTTCCCAACTCAGACCTCTCCAGGGATAATTGAAACTTCACGGACCTCAGCTGCAACTGTCCATTTAGTTTGTTAAATGCCAGAACTCTTGTTCTAAAGCAAGTCAGCTCCTTAAAGCCAATTTAGATAATCCCATGATCCCTGGAACACAAGCAGGCAGAACTCTTGAGTACAAAGATGGCCCTGTAGTCAACATCTCTGAAGTTGAAAGACTCTTTGTTTTGTGCAATCAGCATCATCTCCAAGTTTTCTTAGAAGCCAATGTAAAGGAGACCTCACTCCAGCCCCCATTCTGTAGAGGGTAAAGCTTTTCTGCCTCATGTGCAGGGCCCCTGCAGCAGAGAGTGGCTGTTGCAGGGCACACCGAGACCCAAACACACACACGTGACCTGCCCAATGTGCTTTTGTGGCTGTGGGCATTCAGCAAAGTCTATTCTCCAGTTTGCTGAGTTGTCTCTTTTTCTTTTTGCTCCTGGTGAAAGGCAGTTTGCAGAGCCATCAGCAGTGATCTCAGACTGAGGGGCCAGGGAAACACTGCAGGAACCACAAAGGAGTTTGCTTTCCTTGGCAGCATTCCCCGCACTGTCACATCAACGCTCTGCCAGCAGCCATTGTCCTTGACAAGTGACTCTGCACCAGCAGGACAGGATCCACTGCAAAAATTTCTTCCCATGTGCTATACTGCTAGCATCATCTGAGCCTGCAGGAAGGCTGAAACTTCTGCCAGCACTGGGAAATCCACAGCCCCTGAAGAGCAGCCTTTTGAAAAAGCTCCGGGGCAGGTTTCCCCAGAAAACTCCCTTTGGAGAAGAGCAGGCGAGGCACACAGATCTGGGGCCTTGTCTCCTCCGAGCAGCTAAGCCTGCAGCTAAGCGGCTGTGTGCCAGTCTTTGCTCGTGTCTGTGGCCTGGAAGAGAGCAGAGAGATAACGAGGAAGGGACATTCACTCTGTAGGACGGGCAGCAGCTCAGCAGAGCAGTTAGCACTCAGCTCTTAAGGGCAGGAGGCAGAGTGAGGACCACCAAACCATCACGGTTTCATAGAATCATAGAATGGTAAGGTTGGAAGGGACCTCAAAGCTCACACCTCCCACTAGTACAGGTCACTCAAGGCCTCCTCCAACCTGG
Organism: Ramphastos sulfuratus; assembly: GCA_013399055.1. NCBI lineage: Eukaryota > Metazoa > Chordata > Aves > Piciformes > Ramphastidae > Ramphastos > Ramphastos sulfuratus. The sequence continues at coordinate 204,006 of WBNM01019205.1, read as the reverse complement.
CCTTGAATACCTCCAGGGAGGTTGTGGAGCACAGAAGCACCCAACATGATCAAAGATTACATTGGGTGCTTCTGTGCTCCGCAACCTATGCCAGTGTCTCACCACCCTCACTGCAAAGAACTTCCTCCTAACACTCAGTTTCAATCTCCCCTCTGCCAGTTCAAACCCATTGCCCCTTGTCCTGTCATTACAAGACCTTGTCAATAGTCCCTCCCCAGCCTTCCTGCAGCCCCCTTCAGACACTGGAAGGCTACTCTAAGGTCTCCTGGAAGCCTTCTCTTCTCCAGGCTGCAGAGCCCCAACTCTCTCAGCCTGTCCTCAGGCACGAAAGACTCATTTCGCGAGTCACAGCCAGTACAGACCTGCGTTGAGGAGTGCAGAGGGCACTTACCCCTCGGGCAGCCGCTGCTGAGGGGACTGCAGCTCAGCAAGGCCCGCATGAGGTCTGGGAGCTCTGACCTGCACCTGCAGTACCCGAGTGTGCCCGGATTGTGTTTCAGAAGACTTTCCCCAGCCAGAGCCGGCGTGGATGCGGCTGCTGCTGTTTGCTGACATGTCACAAAGTGCCGAAGCGGACAGAGGTGCCGCAGCCGGTTGGGTGCCGCCGTCAGCGGGGTGACCCGTGGGGGCAGCGTCCCACAGGCGACAGGTCCTCAGCTCCCTGGAGCTATTCCCACCCTCAGGGAGCCGTTCCTGCTCCCTGCCGAGTCGGAAGGCATTAGCAGGGAGGTGGCGGTGTGCGTTCCATGCAGCCAGAGCTGCCGGTGCCCGGGCCGGCCCCGCCTGCGCGCCGCCACTCACCGGCAGCCCCCGGCCGCTGCCCCGCGCTCGCTTCCCGCCAAGCCGCGCACGCGCTGTCTGCGCCGCCTTGCCGCCAGCGCCCCCTGCCGCTCAACAGCGGAACCAGGGAGGCGAGCGCGCCC
>WBNM01019205.1:0-202455 GCA_013399055.1 Ramphastos sulfuratus | reverse complement strand
CCCCCCCCCGTGATGACGCCCCCTGGCGGATGCACCGTCGCGTAACGCGCCGGTTGGATCCGTTGGGCGCTGCACTGCTCCGCGCCGCTTCCCGGTACACGTCGCGAGCGGGGCGCCGCGGCGGCCACTGGCAGGGTGCCGATACCGCCCTTTGCTCTTCGCTAGGGACGGCCGTGGGCACTCGGGGCCTCGTTTCGCTAGCTCCGCTTGGGTTCCTGCACCTCCCCTCTGCGGGGACTGAGGGGTTTCAAGGTCAGGGAAAGGGCTGCAGTTGGAGACGCACTGAAAAAAGGCAGCCGAGAGAGGCGGGCAGCAGCTGCTCCCAGCTTTGCTCATGCACATGGCAGACACACCGTGCTTTCTTCTGCTCCCACCCCTCAGAGGGACCACAGGTGCCACAGAGGCAGCAGGAGCATTACTGAGATGTCTCATTTCAGTCCAAGCCCAGCAGATGACAGACATAACTTGCACAAACAGTGCTCTGAGGTCCCTGGCCGGCCTTGCTTGTTCTCAGAAGCGCCCTGGACATCTCTCCAGCACCAGCTGAACGTGAGCTTGCAGGCCCCCACGATTTACCTCCTAAAGCAATGTTAAGGTCTGAATGCTGCAGGCTCTCAGGGGCCAGCATCGAGGGAATCTCTTGCACCAGAAAATCTTGTAGCTGTGGAGGCTTCTAGCTCCTCAGAGGTGACTTGCGCTTAATGGTCTTCTACAGGATTTCATTTTTCCATCCCAGTGTTTCAGCTCACACAGCTGTGCCACTGTCAAACCACTTTCCAACTGCTACTTGGCAGAAAACCTAAGAGCCAAGACATGCACTCAGCAGAGGGATTTGAGACAGCAGCCAGCTGCCAGCAGGAGCTTCACCCAGAGAAGACCACAGATTCCATGACTCAGACACCCTTGATCTGCAAGCAGTGCAAGAACAACCCTTTACCAATCTCTCTGGGTAAACGTTGGCAGCACAACACTCGTTTCACACTATCCAGACACTGAAGTGACACTAAAGCTGAGAACAAGCAACTCCAGATGTAAGACAGTTTGGGTCCTGTTCCTCCTAGCCCCATCACAGTGTCTGCTCAAGCCATGTCCCTCAAGCCTGGCAGGGTGAGAGGCAATCCCACCTGGGACACGGCCTAGAGGAGCTCATGTCCTCCTGCTACCACAGGCAGCCTGAGGTGAGAGGAGCCACCAGACAAAGGGCAACACCTTGCCAGCCACTGGGACAAAAAAAGCTGTCCAATTTCTTCACTTTCAATCCTTGACTTGGAGCAACACAAGCCAAGGCTGAAGCCATGAAGGGACCAGCTGCAGTTTCTGGGTGGCACTGGCTGTGTTTCCAGCCAGTCCCAGGAAAGGAGCCTACATGGCTGCAGCAAACCAGAGCTCATCAGCTCCAGCGAAACGCTACCAGTGTGTGACACTGTGCTACGGTGTCTCCTGCCACCACCTGACAGGCACCACTAGTGGTCTTCAGACAGCATTTTCTGCACAGCAAAAGGTGAAACACGCTCCACAGCAAGCTGCATCCAAGAGAAGCAGGGACATGGAGAGATGCTGCAGACATCAGTAGTTTATTGGTATGTTTAGTCAAAACACATTCAGAATGGAAACTTAAAAGTAAAAATACTTTCCACCTGCAACAATTAAACTAGTATCTACTAGCACAGAATGCTGGACACGTTACAGCAATAAGGATGGTATCCACTGTCTTGGAGACCTACTAAAGCTGAGATGGTCAGCCAAGCTGGTTGGAACAGAACCATAATGACAAAACACTCCCACCACCCACAGAGCAGCAGCCAACAGCAATGGTCAGTGAACCCATTCCTTTGCTCAAAGAGGTACAGGTGCTACCAAGAATCCACAGCACAGCAGGTGAGCTATCCCCGTGTAAACATCTCTGGATGATGGTCCAGTGGTTGGTTGTGTCACTCAAACAAGGAGCAAGCCAGAAAGCAGAATGGCTCAGGAGCTCTTTCTGATACTCCAAGGTTTGTTGTGGAGATTATTCCCAGGGCCATTTGCCAAATGAAGAAAAGAGGTGGCAGTGAAGCACCACAGCACTAGGAGAGGGAAGGACAAGGCTACAGGAATCACTCCAGGGGCAAACTGCCAACAGCAATTCGTCCAGAAGCTTCAAACCCAAGCAGTGAGGTTGTGTGGAGAGCAGGTCAACTACTACGGAATCCCAGGGAACAGCTGAAAATGCCACACCTTCAACAAAACGGAAACGTGACAATGCAGAGCGGCAGAGGTGTGCCCCAGGGAAGGGTCTGACAAGAGTGCAAGACTTACCAGAGCAGAGACCTCCAGCCTGGGAGCACAGACTGACAGACAGACGGACGCTGCTTCGCTGTGCCTCATGTACAGGAAAGGATGTGCAAAATCTTCCACCTTACTCAAACCAGCAGGGACTGCATAATCCAGAGACAGACACTGCTGTGGTGCCCTACCTGCTTCTGCTCTCTGAGGTGGGGCCTTCTGTGCCTGGAGCAGCGTTAAGTGGTCACACTTCCAGAGAGGCACCTGCAAACACCTCCCTCTGCTCGGGCGAGCGCAGCCCAGCTGAGCTGGCTGCTGCAGCTGCCGTCCGTGGACACGCTCCAGGACATCATCCAGACGTGGGCCACTCCACGGGACACCCACCAGTCACACTGAAGAGGAGGATGTCTCCTTTCTATCCTTCAGCCCGGAGCCACGGACGTGTCAGCTTCAGCTGAGAGTTATGTGCAAAACGAGTAAGAGTTTGTAAAAAGTGCAACTGGAAAATGCAAATACTTAAGAGCTGCTGCTTTGTCCTTCGAGAACTGCAGTATCCTCCTCCGAAGAGCTTGGCCTGGCAAAGGATGCTCAGTTCTGCTGACCGCGGGCTGGCCAGAAGTGCTCACCCACCGCCACCGACTTCTGACATTCACGTCTAGGACAGATTCCAGCTCTGCTTTCTTTACTCTGATTAAAGAGACAACCTGCAGACCACTTGATGCCTTCTTCCTCCCTTCCCCCCCCTCTGCCATGAACCAGGCGAAGCTGTTAACCAAGGAGCAGATGAGCACTAGCAAGGTTTTACTGATTGACAGATACTGCAGTTTTGGTTTTGATTTTTTTTTTCTGTTTTGTGTTTTTTGGGTTTTTTTTTTTTTAATACAATTTTTTCCATGATTTCCTTTAAATGCTTTGCAGCCGACCGGCTTCGCAGCACAGTAATTGATACACGGTACTGTACAAAGTCACCAGCAAGACTGGAATGATGTGTTCAGAGAAGGCACCATCATGCTTATTACATTACCAGAGAACTCAAATACAGTCAAGACAAGTTTCACTGTACAACGCTTATCGAGGGGGCCGGGGTGGGAGGAGTGTGTCGAGTGCAGCCATCCCTGTACCGGAGAGGGGCAGATAGAAAAAACCTGACGTGAGCTATCAAACTGGTTGCCTACTCAGGGCCCGTGACCCTGGACCTCTGGGTTCTGGCTTCCTTTACAAGCTAAAGGGATTCCTTCTGGAATACAGGTGTAGTCTCATTAAGGTTTGTGTGTGTACAGGTGTTGGTCACAGCCAGCAGATCAGATGCCCGCATTGTTTCACAAGCGATTCTGTTCTGAGGAAGAGGATGAAAGGGCTGTTTCCTCCGAGGCCTCCTGCAGATGTCACAGCCACGAGTTCAGAGTACCCATCAGTGCATTGGATGAGTGCGTAAACACGAGTCTGTCTGAGCTGAGTGTTCTAAGAAGGACCAAAAAGAAAAAAAAAAAAAACAAAAACCAACCAAAAACCAACCCGAAAGAAAAAGGCAAGCTTCTCCAATTGCACAGATTGCACTGTTTGTGTTTCCAACGGGAAGAGGCAGAAACAGGAACACTGACACAAAGTGTGCAGCAGAGGGTTTGGACTGCAAGGACCCGAATTCTATTGGGCACGTCCCTTAGGTCACCTTTGTTGCAGATAGTTCACCGGTCTGTTGTTTGTGTTCTTTATTTTTTTTGTGTGTTCTCAGTCCTCTTTTCTCCAAGTCTACATCGATAAATTAACAGCGTGACTCCTGGTGTGAACTGGGGAAACAACGTCCACCTCGATTGAAACTGGAAACCAAAGGATGCTCTCACATCAAAGAAATGATCGGGAGGGCTGTGTCACATTCCAAAGCCAAAAGAAATGAACGAGAATGCAAACACGATGGACGCTGCGCCGGCGGGCACGGGGCCGTCAGCGGCGCTGCCCGGCAAAGCGCCCCTCCATCTGCCCGCTGCCGCGGCCCGAGCCCAGCTTCTGCGCCATGCCGCCCCGCGTCGGGGGTCCTCTGCCGTCGCGCTCCCGCATCATGCCGCCACCCACTATGCCGCGGGGCCCCCCGGGGCCGCGCTCGCTGCGCCGCAGGTCCCTGCGCTCATCGCCGCCGCCGCCGCGCGTCTCCCTCTCACGAGCGGCTCTGGTCTTCTTCTCCTCCACGTTGAGGCGCACCTCGCCCCGGAACATAATGGGCTTACGGGAGAGGGGGTCAAGCACACGTTAGGTACCGTCCCGCGGGGCCCGCACCCACGGCACGCCCCAGAGCTCTGCAGCAAAAGCCTTCAACAGCCTCCCCGATNTTTTTTTTTTTTTAATACAATTTTTTCCATGATTTCCTTTAAATGCTTTGCAGCCGACCGGCTTCGCAGCACAGTAATTGATACACGGTACTGTACAAAGTCACCAGCAAGACTGGAATGATGTGTTCAGAGAAGGCACCATCATGCTTATTACATTACCAGAGAACTCAAATACAGTCAAGACAAGTTTCACTGTACAACGCTTATCGAGGGGGCCGGGGTGGGAGGAGTGTGTCGAGTGCAGCCATCCCTGTACCGGAGAGGGGCAGATAGAAAAAACCTGACGTGAGCTATCAAACTGGTTGCCTACTCAGGGCCCGTGACCCTGGACCTCTGGGTTCTGGCTTCCTTTACAAGCTAAAGGGATTCCTTCTGGAATACAGGTGTAGTCTCATTAAGGTTTGTGTGTGTACAGGTGTTGGTCACAGCCAGCAGATCAGATGCCCGCATTGTTTCACAAGCGATTCTGTTCTGAGGAAGAGGATGAAAGGGCTGTTTCCTCCGAGGCCTCCTGCAGATGTCACAGCCACGAGTTCAGAGTACCCATCAGTGCATTGGATGAGTGCGTAAACACGAGTCTGTCTGAGCTGAGTGTTCTAAGAAGGACCAAAAAGAAAAAAAAAAAAAACAAAAACCAACCAAAAACCAACCCGAAAGAAAAAGGCAAGCTTCTCCAATTGCACAGATTGCACTGTTTGTGTTTCCAACGGGAAGAGGCAGAAACAGGAACACTGACACAAAGTGTGCAGCAGAGGGTTTGGACTGCAAGGACCCGAATTCTATTGGGCACGTCCCTTAGGTCACCTTTGTTGCAGATAGTTCACCGGTCTGTTGTTTGTGTTCTTTATTTTTTTTGTGTGTTCTCAGTCCTCTTTTCTCCAAGTCTACATCGATAAATTAACAGCGTGACTCCTGGTGTGAACTGGGGAAACAACGTCCACCTCGATTGAAACTGGAAACCAAAGGATGCTCTCACATCAAAGAAATGATCGGGAGGGCTGTGTCACATTCCAAAGCCAAAAGAAATGAACGAGAATGCAAACACGATGGACGCTGCGCCGGCGGGCACGGGGCCGTCAGCGGCGCTGCCCGGCAAAGCGCCCCTCCATCTGCCCGCTGCCGCGGCCCGAGCCCAGCTTCTGCGCCATGCCGCCCCGCGTCGGGGGTCCTCTGCCGTCGCGCTCCCGCATCATGCCGCCACCCACTATGCCGCGGGGCCCCCCGGGGCCGCGCTCGCTGCGCCGCAGGTCCCTGCGCTCATCGCCGCCGCCGCCGCGCGTCTCCCTCTCACGAGCGGCTCTGGTCTTCTTCTCCTCCACGTTGAGGCGCACCTCGCCCCGGAACATAATGGGCTTACGGGAGAGGGGGTCAAGCACACGTTAGGTACCGTCCCGCGGGGCCCGCACCCACGGCACGCCCCAGAGCTCTGCAGCAAAAGCCTTCAACAGCCTCCCCGATCAACCTGTTCCAGCGTCTCCCCACCCTCACTGTTAAGAATTTCTTCTTAATCTCCAGTCTAAATCCCCCTGCCTCAAGCTTCAATCCCTTCCCTTTCATCCTGTCACTACAAGCCTTTGACAGAACTCCCTCCCCAGCTCTCCTGTAGCTTCCACATACTGGAAATGAAACCTGCTTTCTCCTCCCCAGCTAGAAATAACTCTGCTCCTTTGCCCAGTCCCCAGAACTCAGCGAGGCTGCCTGCTAGGCTTTCATGCTTGAGTCAGTGCTGAGCTGGATGTGGTATGGTGCCCGCATGCAGAGGTAAACCTGAACTCGGCATGAGGGATGCTGGCACAGCTTCTGTAACCTCCAGAGCCCTTCTGACAAAATGAGTATGCCAGAACCAGGCCTTCTGCACAACTGCTGTCTGAATGCCAGAAACAACCACCACACGAACTCGGCCAGCCCCCAGTACATGAGGCTGAGGTCCACTCAATGCCAGTACTTACTTTGGCAACTAGAATTCGCTGGACGGGCTCGGAATCATCAAACACCACAAACCCGAAGTTGGGAAGCTTCCCTCCCACTCCTTTGGTATTTATGCGAAGTTCCACCACGTTTCCAAAGCCTGGGGAAACACAAGGGAAAAAACCCATGTTACCAAACCCATAGTGCCACCCCCAGCTTGGCTCACACAACACCTGCAGCGCTGTGTCAGGCAGAAGTTCTCCTCTGTGACCCTGCCTGAACGTTGCAGGACCTTTCAAGAGGGGTTCCTCCTCAGCCTGCGGAGCTGGCATAGGCACTTACTCATGAAGAACTCCTTCAGCTCGCTCTCGTCGATGTCGTGTGGCAGGTTCCCCACGAAGAGCTGGTGGCTGTCTGGGTAGCGAATGATTCTGCGATTATCTGACTCATTCTGCTCCATGTCGCCTCTCCCTGTGGGCAGCAGAAAGGCAAGAGCAGAGCCACTGAAGTCAGGAGATATGTGTGGATTCGGATGGATACACCTAGGAACTGCACTCCAACAGTTCTGTCCCTTACAGCTCCTGCACTCACGTTTACCATGGGTGACACATCAGGGAGGAGGCACCTTCCCTTTCACACAGCCCTGACAACTCTGTGATGACACAACACAGAACCGTCTTCCTTTCACCTGGCTTCCTTGGTCAGGTTAGGTAAATCCAGGCTAATTACACCATCTGGCACAGTGGGAAAGTTTGTTTAGGATGTCCTTGTTATACCTGGGCCTGTTACACTGACGAGGAGCTCACCACCCAGTAAAGGCACTTGCTTAGAGACCTGGATTTAAGTCACCTCCTCATCAATGCCTCAGCACACCACCATGGCACTGATCAGAGCCAAAAGCACTTTGAAGCCCAGTCCACACCAGTTTGGTATGCATTTAGTGGAGACTTTTGGTCCTGAGACTCACCCACGTGTGCTCTGCCACCTCTGCACTGCCACTGAAGGGTAGACACCAACTCCACCCCTCCCACTCACCACCTGTTTACACACTCAGGAAGATGCTGAACTGATCAGCACCCTGTAACTCCAGGCCTTTGACTGTCAGCTTTTGCCCAGCACTGCCAGAGCTCTGCCACACCACTGGGCTGGGCTGAAGATTGCAGCTCTGAAAGGTTTCGGCTCTGGCCACAATTTGTGACAGCTGCCAGGTAAGGTGCATGCTCTCCAGCTAGACTACCCTGCAGCTCTGGATGTTCTGTGCAAGAAAATGCAGACAACTGACTGCTCAGAAACCAAGAGAAAGGTGAGGCAGCCAGCCTGGGAATGCTGCCGTAGACAACTGCACAACATAAGCATAAAATTGCTAACTGAGGCAAACATGGTGGGAGGGTTTTTGTTCAAAATGAAGGGCAATAATGGACACTGAAGAGGTCTCACTTCAAAGGAGCAGCAAAGCAAAGAGGAAATGGACGAAACCATCAGCTGTCCATGCCAGCTCTTCGGAACTGCATCAAGCCACGGAAAAACAATCTATGGCCTGGCTATTAAAAACTGTTTCACCAGGACAGAAGCTTGGAAGTGACGCATGGTCTCTGTACCTCAGCATACTCCCACATCCCTAGCTGGAGGCAGGAGCAGGCAGGTCATTGCCAGCCAGTCATCCCCAGTGCCCACCCCAAGCAGGAGCTGATGCACCTCACCTGGCCGTGGGCCGCGGGGCGGGAAGCCAGGCCGCTCCCTGGGACGCTGCTCACGCACACGAGGGGGCTGCGACTGAGCTTCAGGCTTAGTTTCAACTCTTGGCTAGAACAGGAGGAGATACATTATTAAACACTGGCCCAGGCAAAAGCAAAACCAAGCCCCCTAACAACCCCTGCTCCCAGACACAGATAAGCAGCATGCACAGAAGAGACTCCAGAGATCCACCTCCATGTCAATGTGTTTGGGAGTGCATTTTTTCACCTCTATCAATTCCTCTGTACCAATCCAGGACTGCAGTGCTCAGGTATCCCTGCCAAAAGGGGCACAGCAGAGGAGCTCTCAGCTGCTGGAAGGTGCTCTCAGTCACAGCATCTCCGCAACATGTGGCTAAGTTTGACCAAGCACTGAGACTCTCAGGCTCTGTTGCTCAAGGTCCCCTCACCCTGACTGTAAACCTTGCCCAGATGAACTAAAGCTTCTCCGTGCCAGGCTCAGACTTCATGGAGTAGGAGGTGGCCTGGGATGAACATGAAGAGATGGGCAAATCACATTTTCTGTCTCTCAGAGGTTCTTCTCCTTGAGTGCAGAAAAGCTATAGGGAAACTACCAAAAAAAGAAGAGGAGAACAAACTCCAAGCCCTCAGAAGTGCACTCAGTAGTTCTGATACAACAAAGCCACCTGAGGTGATGATTTTTACAGACTACCTGCTGGGGATATTCCTCAACCTTCCTGATGTCACAACCACGATGCTCAAAGCACACCCCTCACATTCTCAGGAGCTATTCTGCTTTTTTGCAAGCAAAAAAAAACCCAAAAAAAACCAACAAAAAAAAAAAAAAAAAAAAAAAAAAAAAAAAAAAAAAAAAAAAAAAAAAAAAAAACAAAAACCCAAACCAAAAAAACCCCACAAAAAAAACCCAAAAACTTTTAAAGCTCATTTGGGAAGAAGAGACAGGACAACTCAGAAATATCTGGGCAGCCTGATGCTTACTTCCACCGTTGCTGAGCTCCACTTTCTGTGCAGCAGCTACTATTGTGCTGGGTCCTTATCTCAGAAAAACAAAGTTATCTTCAGAAGCATGAAGAAGAACACTGTTCTCCAAGGGAGACTAAACACAAGGACAAGCTACAGGCCCAGACTGCCCTGCAGAACTGCTTTGTGTTGAACATCTCCCTCATTTCCTTCGAGGACAGCTGGTGGTTCCAGCTCAGAAGCCTCTCTTTGACATGCAATGTGCAGCTTTGACCCACCAAGTGAGTGTTTCAGCTCTCCTACCACCGGTGCTCTGCCCAGCTAGGCAGGAGCTTGGCCTTCCAACACTCCTTGTTCTGAGAGTAAGCTACAATAATCAGCCTTGCTGTGAAATCTCTGTTCACTGGCACCTCCTCATGGCTGGCTGGAGCTCCCCTGCCATCTTACACTAACAACTACTACATTGGAAATTATACCTCCAAAGCCAAACTTAGCACATGCAGACCTCCATTCCTGACATACTTAAGGATGAAACAGCCCTTCCTTCAAGCACAGCAGACTCACTGATGTCCTTCCATTCAATCCCAAATAACACTTAACTTCTACTTAACGGCTTTGTTTCACAGATCTTCTCATCTTTCATACAAATACTTTGTCCACCCAAACAACACAAAGCTGCTCTCACCAGCTGCTTTCTGACCAGAATCGCCCCTTTTCCCAGCAGAATTCTGTCTCAGTGCTCCCTGGCACTGCACTTGCACCACTCTGCTCCTCCAGATCATTGCCAGTACTCTCAGCATCACAAGACACCTATTAAGGGCTGCCATTTCCAGCCCAGGTAGCAGCTACCTGCAGCAGTCGAGGTGGATCAAGACACAGAACAAAGATTTCAATAGACAGCAACTGAAGGAGCCAAGTATGGCACAAACCTCAGCCTAACAGAGCTCTCAGAACTCCTCTTCAGGAGCTCACATGGGGAAGAAAAGGGCTGGCAACAAGCAAACCCAGCCACGAGTCAGCCTTTACTCACTGACCTTGGAACTGCAACCCCTCTGACAGAGAAAGGTGGCTCCAGAGGCTGGGACAATTCTGTTCATGAAACCTTACAAGGCTTAGAAGTTTCTCTGGAGTGAGATGCCTGCCACAATGCACACCAAGAGCCAAGCAAACAGATGAGAATCCAGGCTGCACATGAAGCAGAAGAAAAGTGCATGTCTCCTCAGCAGAATTCCAGTAGCTAGGTTAGATGCACACCTCAGGCAGCTGCCAGGCTGTCCCCAGGGTGAACATGCACCACACAACTTTCTAAGGGCATCCACCAATCCCTTCCGCAAAGGCGCTGCAGATTCCAAAGGAGTCTGTCTACCCAGAGTCTGAACAGATTTACAGTGCAGCCCCTAGAAAGTGATCCTTCCCTGAACTCATCACTCCTCAGCCAGAAAACAAAAGCCAGAGACCACCCTGCCTGCCTCCACCCTTCCAGCACCCCTGCAATCAGGACCTGTGCAGGCCTTCAGCAGTCCTCAGCCAGCACTACCCAGGCTGTAGCTGTAACCTGATAAAATATGGGAGGAAAGTGGAGAGCTGCAGAGAAGGGAAAGGACAGTGAATAGCTGCTCTGGAACATCCCTGAAGGTGGCTACGACAGCATCCCAGAGGAGCTGCCCTCCCACTAGTGCAAGCTACTGTCCTCCTTCACACGCACCATATCAGGCATGCATGGATTCAAGAGGACAGGGAAAAGCTGCTACTGATCTGCAACCCTTGCAGGATTTCCTCAGGTGCCTTCTCTGCCAGGCTTCTGTGTAGCTCATCTGAAAAGTGAGCAAGACTCAGAGCTAAGAGCTGACTAGTTCTGCCTCCAGAAGAGCTGAGAGATGAATTCTTGCCACTTCCGTGTTGTTCAGAAACTGCCACACAGAACTACTTCACTATGAAGCAGCAGGAGCCACAGCCTCGAGGGCAGAGAGCAGGCTGAGCTGCAGCAGGGGCGCCTACAAATCCCTGTTCTGCTCTCTTGTCCAGAGCACTGCACAGGGCTGTTGCAGTCATGGTACAGAACCCCACCCTCCCTGCTGCAAACACCTCAAAGCCCACGCTGGTTCTGCATGAGGACAGCCCTTTCTTTATGAGAAGCAGCACAGCTTTTACAGTTCAAACACCACCGCGATCCCCAGAGCCCTGCTGAAGCTGGCCAAAGCTTCCCAGCTCATCACAGAGCCATTTTCTGATTGCCACGGCAAAAGCAGCCCCACACCAGGAGGTGAGGTTTTGGTTTTTTTGCTGTTTCCTTTTTTAGCATGCATTTGGCTGAAGGACAGCCCTAGACAGGTTCCTCTCTGTTCATTAAGAACTAGAGAAGAAACCAGTGCCAAACCAACAGCTGCAGTGACCTGGCTGCTCTCCTGCAAATGGCAGCCTTTTGAAGATGAGCTCTTGTGGCACACAGAGCTTTGGTGCACAACATCAGCAGGAGAGGTTAAAGCAGACATTTTCTGTTTGGAGAGCTTTTATACCAATGGAGGCAGCTGGACTGAGTCTCAGGCTGCCTCACACCAGCACGGCGTGTGCAGGACAGGAACCATCACTCAGGAAAACCTTCCTTCCTCTTTCCCCCATCTCACCCAGTCACCCTAGGAATGGGAAGACAGCATTGTCCTGCAAAGAAGTGTGGATCCTTCCATTCCTCCCACAGTCGTAAGTTGGTACGGGGTTCTGTGACAGGTTAACTAAATGAAATCCAGCATACCTCTGTGGACATCAGGCCTTACAAGGCCTCTTGCACCTCTTGGGAAAGGGTGCTGTCCTTTTTTGCTGCTGGGGCACTTCTGCCAAGAAAATCCCCTTTCAAACACACTTTAGAGAGCCACCATTTTGTGGGCTGTTGGTTTATTAGTTTGTTGGTTTGTTTTTCCCTTGCAAACCAAACCATATCCCATTAAGACAGGTCAAAAAAAGAAGTCAGCAGTGATTGCTTGTTTCCACATGAGCAGATTTTAAGGTCACCATCACCCAAAGTTACTCCTGTTATGTGAGTGCATGAACATTTAAGACACAATTAATTTGTGCAATTTAAGTCAAACAAATTGATCTGTTAATTAAAAAAAAAAAGCCCCCAAAAAACCCCAAACTGAAGCAGTTTGCAGAAGTAATGAGACAATTGGAGGTGTTCACAGATGGGTTACCTGTGAGACTGGTGCTTTAACATGGGGTGGAATTCCAGAGGAAGAAACAGTACCACTAGGAGGCAGGTTTTTACTGGTCACTGAAGCCCAAGAGAAAGCCTGCAGGAAATGCAACAAACCTAGGCTACTAATCATGGCACACCACTGACATTCCCCCAGGGAAACTTCTCTGTTGAAAACACACTTTTGCTTCACATCTGACTTTTAAATACCAGCTGTGCAAACGTTAAAGTGAGGGATACAGAAGGATTTGCAGTGCTGTGGACTTCAGTGTCATGGAGCAAATGTGTATCGTGCCCACTCTGGCTACCTGAGCAAGCCCAGCTCCCTCAGCACCCCCAGATTGCTGCTTTCTATGGCACCAAACCTAGGATTGGAAACCATGTGGTGTTCAATGTCTTCTGCACAAAGAAAGAAAGTGGATGTCAGAAGTTAGAAATAAAAATGGAAAAGAGCAAGAGGATGGACAAAAATACCTCTGTGGGAGACAGACTGGAGCTAGAAAATGACCTCTCCAGCTTTCGCCAGTGCTACCATCACCCTCAGAGACCCAGGTGTAACCATACCACAGTGTGCCCAGTGGTTTGGAGGATCAGGAACCCTGCCTCTAAGGGAGACAGGCAGTGCACCCTTTTGCCTTTCAACCTGTAGTGCCCTGTGGGGTTTGTCATGACAGAGCACTGGTTCCCACTGTGTGAGGCTTTCCATGGTGAGAGCTTGAGATGCTTCCTTAACCTGTGCTAGCCGCACATTTACAAAGGTTTACACATGCATAACACACACACACTTTAAAAGCAGAGCTAAAATTTACCATAAGTGACTTGAGCAGCACTTAAGGGTAACTTTCTTTCCTTTTCTAGTGAACCCTCTCCTGTTTCCAACTGCAGGTTCAAGTCCAGCTGTTCACACACTGACAGAAGGGACCAGTCTGGCCACTCAAAAAAGGCTACATCCAAAACCAAACCTGCTGGTTTACCACCTGCACCTAGAAGCCCAGCTATGACTGTTAACTAACCTTTGGTGGTTCTTGTGGTAGTGAAACAGGTTCTACAGGAGGTGGAGATGGAGACTTCTCTTCCAGCTCTTCAAGGGTCTTCTCTTCCACTTCAGCTTTCAGCTCTTCAGGTTTTGTCTCTGATTCCAATTCGGGCTCAGGTTCATGAGATGACTCCTCCAGTGCCTCCTCTATCCCATTGCTACAATCACCAAATGCAGTTCATGCAGCTTATCAGTTGCTTTGTATTGGATGGCTTTTTGCAAGCTCTGCTATGGCAACAGCTGCCATTACAAAAATCTTTCCCCTCCCAGTTGCTACCATATGGTGCTCACTGAGAGGAGCACCCCTGTAGCTGCACACAAAGCCAATTCTTACTCCTGCTGAAGCAAAAACATGTCCTACAATTCTCTGCAGAGTCTGAAAATCACACAGCTGTACAAACCCTTCAGGGAACAGCTGCTAAACTCTAGGGCTGCTGCTCTTAAAAGAACAGCAGCACAGTGAGGGACCAGGGGAAGGTTAAGCTCTGCCTCTCCTTGCAATACATCTTTACAGCAACCTCCCTTCCTCCATAAAAGAAGCCCTGTTTTCAAATACTAAGAGCACAGATCCTAGTCTAGTTTCCTAAGCTACCTGCTAAACCACATCCAGAATCCACAGCCCAGGCCATTCTCTTGGCTTCAGTAACAAATTCTGAGTCTAAAAGCACATCTTACGTTACAGGGTGGTTTTCATAGTAAGTACTGCTTGCATTTTCTTGCACAGGCTCAGGTGATGGTTGTCTTTCCTCCTGTTCCTCTTCCACTTCTTCCTCAGACTCTGACACAAAAAGGAAAAAAAACAACTTTCTTAAACATCTCTGCAAGCGTACACAAGCCACACTTAAAACAAAAGCACATTAAACTAGCAATAACCTAAAGAAAGCTACAGCAACAAACCAAGGCAAGAGCAGCTGTGAGGGAAGACTCAAGGCCCCTCCAGTCATTCTATAAGCTTTGTTTCTTACTGTTTTCACCAAAAGGAGAAACAGGAGACATAATGCTACTGAGAAGTACTGGAAGGAACTTCAAGGGGCTCTTAAGGCAGTAGATGCCTTTAATATGTTGGCAGTAAAGCAGAAAGACTGCATTATTAGTTCATAAATCTCAGCACCTGAAACTAAGCAGATTCACCTCAGACAAAAGGATTGCCTGAGATCCTCTGTTCCAGTTGCAGGAGCTACCCACTGCCCACATGCACACATTCTGGCTGCATTCTGATTTCTTTGCCTCTGCGAAGAGAGGAGAAAACCCCAGCCAGATGATGTTCAGCCCCTGACCAGAAGTGAATTACTGCTGGTGGTGATGACAGGGAAGTGATTTAGGGGTCACATCTGAAAGGCCAACTCATTTGGTTCTTCAAATCACTTTACCTAAAATTCCAAAAGATTGAAGGAATCAAAGCCCCCTGGAGCAGCCAGTGGCAGCACAAGCTCCACTGCTTATTATTCTCATTCTCTTGCCTAGCCTCACTCACCCTGAGCCAGCTCAGCCCCTCAAGGATTTGCCGCACAACCTTCACTTCCCAGATGGTTTAGGCCCAGCAGACTGTTCCAGCAACAGAACCCATACCCCACCTCAGCCCCTCACACTACTCCAAAGGAATGCAATGCAGTTCTTGCATTTCCATCTCCTCCAGAGACTGCTGGAAGTTCTGTGTACATGCTAGAGGAACAAGACAAACTATGTCCGTGGTTCTTCTCACCTTCATCAAGTTCTCCTTCTGAATCCCCAAACACTTCATCTTCGTATCTGAAGATATCATTATGGACATAGAACTTGTTTGGAACAGAGCCCTGTAAAAGAACACTCTGATGCAGTCACCAACAGGGAAGATCAGAGACACAAGCTCTGGGGTACACAGTAGCATTTTGAAACAGGACTATTTCACTACAGCCACCTCCTAAGCACTGCCTCATCTCTAAACAAATAGTTGGAACAGTAACTTCTGCCCAATGCAAAAAGGAAGTTTCAAGCATAAAAAAAAAAAGACCAATTTTGCTAAGACAATCACAGGATCTAACTTAAGAATGTCAGTTTCACCAACCAATCTGCATTTCCCCTGTTACAGAGACTTCACAATACAAAAGCAGTGACTAAATCCTTACAGCATTACACAGGGAAATAACAAAGAAATTCAACAAGACTCCAAACATCACCCACACACAGGTTGTGGTAAAGTGGGGGAGAGCAGCAGAGGAACAGAAGCCACCCTTTGCCCTTACACAGCTCTGCTCTGGCTGGGAGCTACATTTGAGCAGTCATTTGCTCAGTTTCAGCCCATAGTCGCATTTGCCAGCAGACCTGAGCTACACCAGAGACCTGGCTCTGCAGAGCTGAACAGGAGTGGTTTTATTTATTTCTGCCCATAGCAGCTCCCAAATGCAAGCTCAAATTTGTTTTTTATTATTGTTGCAACACTTTAAAGACTATAAAGCAACTGAGGACAGGTTCAGTAACCTCCCTTCCCTGCACTCATCCCCTGTGACAGGTTGACTGACATGGGCCAAGCTCTAAAAGCCAGACCCTATGGATTTGCCCCACTATGACAAATTGTAGCTACAGGTCTTCATCATCACTAGAGTCTTACAGGTACTTACCTCTGGAGCAAGCACAAAGGTCTGCATGAACTTCCTCATGGGCTGCCCGTTGTTGGAGAGCTCTCCCATCACCTGCACAACTACCCCGTCGCTCAGCGTGGCATGGGCATCCACGTGGCGGATCTTGGTGTGGCACTCACTGAACTGCAAGGACATCACCTTCTTGTGTATCTCCTAGGAAGGAAGAGCCACACTGCAGCTGCGGCCAGCTGGGCACCAGCTTCACACCCCCTAAACACCGAAGTCTGAACCAGCACAAAGCAGCACAAGGCTGAAGCTCAGATGGTAAATACCAAGAAGTATCTTTCATTGAGAACAGGCTGTCTGGGCTCCTCTAGCTGTGACTCTGACACTTCCCACCAGCATTCAAGCACTTCTCAGAGCAGTTCACAGAATCACAGAATGTTAGGGGCTGGAAGGGACCTCCAAAGCCCCCCTGCCAGAGCAGGATCACCTCGACCAGCTCACACAGGAACGTGTCTGGGTGGGTTTTGAATGTCTCCAGAGAGGTAGACTCCGTAATCCCCCTGGGGAGCCTGTTCTAGTGTTCTGTCACCCTCACAGGGAAAAGATTCCTCCTCATGTTTCAATGAAACCTCCTACGCCTCAGCTTCCACCCATTGTCCCTTGCCCTGTCATAGAATCATAGAATGTAAGGTTGGAAGGGATCTCAAGGATCATCTAGTTCCAACTTCCTGTCACAGGAAGGGACACCTCCAACTAGCACAGGTCACTCAAAGCCTCGTCCAACCTGGCCTTGAATACCTCCAGGGAGGGAGCATCCACAACCTCCCTGGGCAACCTGTGCCAGTGTCTCATCATCCTCACTGTAAAGAACTTCCTCCTAACATCCAGTTTCAATCTCCCCTGTCATTGGGCATCACTGAGAAAAGCCTGGCTCCAGCCTCCTGACACTCATCCCTAACATATTTATTTAAAAACATATTTATACACATATTCATAAACATATTTATAAACAGCATTCAACTTGCCATTGAGCTGTATTAGAGCACAAGACCTGTTTTAAAGCTTCATTTTTGAAAGAGCCTGTGAGAAGAATTTACAGAATTTAACCTCATTTAAAAACCAAACCAAACCAAACCAAAACATCCCTTCTCAAACAAACCAACCAACCAACCCTCCACACATCCACGAAGTACCCCAATGTCTCAGGATGGGCATGATCTGCACTGTCAAGATTTCTGTGCTGCCAAATCTATTTCTGGCAGTGAAAGGAGCATAAACCAAACCTGCCCTGGGCTAAAAGCCACATTGCTCAAAGATGTAGCTACCACATGGGTCATGGTATTACCTTGATAAAGAGCTACAACTTGCATTTCCTGGGTTTACTTCGCTTCTCCACTTTAAGGAAACTTCACTCACACAATTCAGTAAGATATGGAATTCCACCTAACTCACAAAGATCAAAGTCTCCTTCCCAAGGAACCACTTCTAACAGAAAGAAGACACAGCAACAGCATGAGTCTAACAGGTCTCTACGTTTAGGATGGAAAGGAAAATCAACTCTGCAGTCCAGACACAAAGCTGATGAACCAAACACAACCCACGGTAAAAGCAGCAATGATCAAACAGAAAAATCCAAGCCAACTCCTATCTGCCTCTGACCAGAAGGCAGCACTACAATACGTGATTCACCAGGGAGAAAAATCAAAGTCACTGGTGAAGAAACAGCCTGGTGTCTATCAGGAAGTTCTGAGCAGTAATGAGGGCCACAGGCCCAGGCTGGATACGCACAGCTTGGCCATACACTGCTTCCTGTGGCTTCCCGCTGGCATCCAGCCCTCCGTGCACGTAAGAAGAATTCCTGCCGTAAAACCTGCAAGTGAAGAGATGGAAAGGTCACAGCAATGAAAAAATACAACAAACCCAGCATGTATTTTAGTGCACAGTTGTAGAGCTCAGTGCATCAGGAATTTCAGCACAAACAGCCAGTCAGGATGTGCTGAGGCTCCACAAGCACAGGAACAAACACTGCAGTCTGCACAAGACATTGCAGCAAGCTCCTGAACCAATCTCATCCCTTCCCTTGTTTCCCTTAAGCAATGTGGCCATTTTGGCTTGAAGGTTCCTCTCTAGCCTAGGAGAGGCTCTGCCTTAAGGTAGAGCTGCACTTACTGCTCCCCCATCAGGGGTACATTCGGTGCTGGATGTAGCCCCAGAGCAGTGTTCTCTCTGCTCCTTACAGCCAGGCATGGCCTGGCTCCGGCTGCACCGCTGGGTGCAGTAACTGAGTCACTGCCTAGAGCAATCTCCACCCTGTACCTCTGGCATTAAAATAATACTCAAATGCCTGTTGTTACCCAAGCAGAGGCAGCTGAGGTTTTAGCCTTGTGAGGAGTACAGATCTCTGGAGCACTCCACCAAAACCAAGCCCTAAGACCCTTTCCTGACCCAGCTCCTGGACTGGACTCTCAAAGCTGCTGTGTAACATACAAACACTTGCTTACAACATTTTCCTTACACTTCAGAGGTGGATTTGCACTTTCATTCCACTTCCAAATGTTGAGCCTAGAAGAGTCCAAGTTCATCCCTTATAAATTCTTCTGTCTCTATGTTTATGCGAACAGTTCTGTGTTTCAGGGCAAAATGACAGCAGGCTCCACAACTGAATTCTCTTATTAACTTGGGCCTTTCTATCACTCCCAAACGACCCTGCTGTTCTGAAATCAGGATTTCCACTGCTCCATTTGCCCACCACGTGGCTGCTGCCCTGAAGAGCTGGTGCAGTCACACCCCTTCCAAGCCTCCTAAAACATTTTCGGCTGCCTGACCTTCACAGGTGATGGATAGCTGCAGTGTTCAGCAAGATGAAATCATGTCCCAAGAGTTAGCCAGGTCCATTTCCCCTCACACTCACACATTATCCCATTCATGGACAAGAAGCAGCCTTTGCCCAAAGCCACGAAGTCAGGCTGTGTGTGCAGGCCCTACCTGTGCAGGAAGTCAGGAGCTTTATTTAGCAGGGTGTAGTACTGTCTCACGAACTCCCTCCCCACGAGCAGGGGACTTGGCTTCTCCATCACCATTTCTTTGGTAGTCAGCGTCGAGAGCTGCAATCAGAAAGAGTCAGGTTAGCTTGAAGCCGGCCCCAAGCATCACAACTTCTCCATAAAAGGATGAGCACAGCAACGACAGTGTTGAAACAATGATGTGTACAGGGACAGAATTCACACAGAGCTGCACAGGTCAGGACACCCTTCCCAGCCTCCTCTGAGGAAATACAAAGGCTTCAGTCAATTCCTGTGTTACTTTGACAAGGAAGGAACAGTGGAAACAAAGTCCCTTACAGAACAAGTGCTTTTCAAACAACAACAAAAAAAAAAACCCCAAACCACCCAAAACTTGTTCAAAAGCTCTTGTTTATTTAACACTTTGGCATTAAAGTGATGGACTGTTAAAAATTCAGGTTCAACAGCACTGCAAACCAACCAGGAACACACTTCCTCCAGTCAGACAGTGGCAGCTCCTTTATCTTCTCTGCTGCCATGTCTCTAACACCGAGGTGGCGGCATAAATATTCTGGATCCACATTCCCTGAAGACTGGGAAGGGAAAGCTTTATGCCTCAGAGATGGATGGTTGTTAGTTTGACTTGCTATGCTCCCAGCCCTCCATGCTATCTGGCAGATCATCTGTATCATAAATGACTTCCAGCGTTCTGGAAGTCTTTGTGATGACTTGCCAGCACCCAGCATGTTGTTTCTCTCAGCTCAGGTCAAGGAGGCTGAACTCACTCATGAGCACCAGCATCTGCACCCATGAGACCCCCTCCAGCTTTCTAAAGAAGCTTCACCTACTTTCCTCACTCAAAAAGCAAATGTCTAGGCAAGGCAGCAGGCAAGAAAGACCAAGTCAACCCCCCAGGTTTCCAACTTGGGAGATTACTCTAGAGTAAGATTTCTGTTTTCTTCTCAAAATTCCTTGATCAATCCAGGGGACTGTTGGCAGCTCAGCTGGACAGGACACAAAGCACGAGGCGAAACTGAGATATGAAGCTCAGCTGAAGGAGGGCTGCAGTACAGGCAAAACACACATGGGAAAGGTGTCACAAACCTGTCAGGTCCTGCCTCAAGAAGGATCTCTGAAGAAAACAAACCTTTAGGTACTTGGCACTATTAGTTTGCACTTCATGGACTGGAAGAACAATCTTAACCCTGCAGTCCAAGCCATGGGACACAGCAAGAATTGTTCCCAGACAGAGCTAGCCAGGAGTGAGAGGTGAGGCAACAGTCTCAAACACTGGCAGGTGAGGCAGCAGGCACAGCCCGAGACGCAGGTTTGGTACTTGGAGATAAGAAACCAGAAAACTCCTTATTACAAGCTCCCAAGACTATGAAACATGGTGTTAGCTGTGACTGCTGGGAAGTCCTGGGGGAACCCCAAAGCTCAAGAATACTGAGGGACACCAAAGGCTTGAGCCTCGTGCATTTTCCAAGTGGGAGACTCCAAAGACACAATCTCAGCAGTTCGGGGATCCTCCTCCCATGACTCCTACTACAGCGACGGCACATAAGTAGGAATTCTCCTTCAAAACCAACCTGAGAAGAACAAGGACTTCAGCTGGCACAGGTGAGACTTCTCTCTTTTCTTGCTCCCCTGCCCCACAAGCAGCTGATTGACACAAGACTGGTGGTGGGACCTTCAGCACAGGCCAATTGTGAGAATACAGGAGGACCATTTCTTTTTAAAGACCCTGTTAAGAAGCAGACTTCAGGACAGCACTCAGGAATGCAGCAATGAGCACAGCACAGATGTTAACAAATTGCTGGCACACCACAAGGAGCACTGAGAATGCCTCTGGGCACAAAGCAGATTTGTCTGTGACAGGTCACCACAGCACATCAGATCTGACAGATCTGTTCCTCACTGGAAGCTGTGCTAGGTGAGGAAAGGCTGCTGAAGTCCACAGTGATCACAGGCAGCCCATCCTAAGCACCTGCAACAGAAGGTGCTTCCTGAGAGGAGCTCTGGCCACCCCTGGCCATGCTGCCTGTGGCAGCACTACGGACTGCCACCACAACCACAGCACTTCACAGCAAGGCTCAGTGCAGCTCTCCACCTCTGCAGAGTTCTTTCTTTATCTCTTCAGAAAGCTCAACAGGGGTAGCAGAGGCTCAATGAAGTGTTCAGGTCTCCAAGTCATTAAAAGGCAGGGCAACGAAGATGCCAGTACTCCTTGCTACTAACATGGGTGCCACAGAACTGGGTGATCATTCTCACAAATCACCTCATTAAAGCCGAGGACCAGAGTCTTGCCAGGCCTGAGGGGTTTGGAGATGAGGGCACCAGTGGACACCGGCAGTTTAAATAGTCCAAACTGACAAAGAGTGGCACCTCTATGTATCATGAGGCACGCGTGGAAGCCTCATAGGCACAGTGTACAAAAGCTGACCTTCCAGCTCCCAGTGGTGCACACTCCAGAGTCAAGGGAAGAAGGATCTTTCACCTGAGTGACACAAGCCTCATTCTTTAGATCAGCTGCAGCAACCATAGGGGAGGCATGAAACAAACACGGAATCCCTTTCTGCTGCAGACAAGGCTCAGAGGTAAGGGACCCAGTGGCATCCAGCCAAGGGCTCAGGCTCCCAAATGAAGGGCCACACACGCATCCCTCAGTGCACCCTGTTCTGCAGATGTAGCTGGCAAGCACACAACAACTTCACTGCAGCCTACAAGCCTGCAGGCAGGCCTGGGTGAGCTTGTCACCACCACCTTAACAACTGAGCGCCTACTGCCTACCCTGAGCTATTCCGTGGCCACTTCTCCCGGGAAAAACAAAAGCAAAGGGAGAGTTAGCACAGAAAGGGATGATTTGGTACTGGCATACACAGATAAGCAGCGAACAAAAGTACAAAGGATGTTTTGGTCCCAGGAGCTACACCAAGTGCCACTGCAGGCTAGCGCTGAAACAAACAGGAACATCCCTTTAAGCTGGTGCCAAGAGCCCAGCTATGCTCTGGAGACTCCACAGAGGAGGACTGCAGCCTTCCCTTGGCTCTGCACAACACCTCTGCTGGTGGCCCAGGAAAGCAAATGGCAGCTGTGACAAAAGAAGCACAAAGTGCACCTCTGCAAAGAATGAGGCTGCTGAGGGCTAGGAGGAGGAGAGAACAGCTCCTGTTGGGCACCAGCCACTGCAGCACTCGGTTAACAGCCTGCAAACTCCTCTAGCCTGTGCCATCCCTGCAGATGAAACTTCCCTTACTGAACCACAGTCTGTCACTCCTTCAGCCAACCAATTAAGAGAAGCAATCAGCCACCAGCCTGCACAGAGGGCACCAGCAGTTGGTTCTCAAGTCTTGAAGTGGTCAAATGTCCAAGGGCTCGTGCGGCTGGCTCAATAAAGCAGCTCTCATGGTGCAGACACCATGTCTCTACAATGTCATCCCTACAATGTTTCTAGAGCTTTCTCCTTTTCATTTCCCTTATCTTGCAGGAAAAGGAGTGTGAGCAGCCAGCTGGGGCAAGGCATGAAGGTACCCAAGATAAGTTGCATGCTCAACTGTGGGTATTCACAGAATGAACTTTGGCAGTCTTGGATTGTGCCAAAAGAGGTTAACTCAAAGCCACCTCCATCCTGGTTCAAGACAACACCAACAACAGTGATGCTGCCTGGATGTTTCACCAATTCTACCTCAAGAAAAGCTAAACCAAATTCTGCCAGGAACTCAGGAAAGCCTCACCTTAACCTGAGGGTAACCTCCAGACAGAGAAACTATAAGCTTTGAGAGGGAGGTGCAAGCCTCACCATTTGTTTTACTAAAAAAAAAAAAACACAAGGAAGAAAAACATTTTGGTTTACTGACAAGCAAATCTCATCCCCTGAACCTTGCTGCCATAGAACTTGCCCATGATCAAAGGCAGACAGACATTCAGCTATAGTTTTACACGGATCTGCAACAGCCTGGATCCACACATCTGCAACTCACAGCCAGGATGCTGCTCAGATTCAAATACATCACTGAAACTGGAAATAAAATTGGGCAAAACACTCTTGCAAATAAAAAAAAAGATGCTCCCCAGAGCACACAAAGCAAAGCCACAAAGCACAGAGTGACCCATGCCAGAAGGAAAGGAGAAAGCAGCTTTCACAGCCTTGGACAGGCTTCTCCCAAATCCAGATCAGCACTTCTGAACTGCATTTGCTGCTGTGGGCTAGCAAAGGACGTCTGGAAGAGTGGGCCTGCTGCTGCCATCCCACTGCTGCAGCACAGTCACTGGGGAACTCAGCAGCAGCTGCCACGAGCTGGGGCACCTGTACCACGGCCCTGCAAAGCCTGATGGCTGTGCCAGGACAACACAAACCAACCCCCAACCGATAGGGAAAGCAATCCAAAGTCCCACACAACCCAGCTCAGTGCTGAAACCACCTCCTCTACTCTGTGCGCTGCAAAGCAGGCACTCAGATCATTCTCCACCTGCTGTGAGGGCCAGCAAACCTGGGGCATTTACAGAACCCCTTTCCTTGGTGCTCTCCTTCTCCTAACCCACTCTCATCTCAGCTGGACCAGCCCCACAAACCAAGCCGTGCTGGGGCCTTCTGCAGGCACCCCACAAACCAAGCCGTGCTGTGAGGGCTTCTGCAGGCAGCCCCACAAACCAAGCCGTGCTGTGAGGGCTTCTGCAGGCAGCCCCACAAACCAAGCTGTGCTGTGAGGGCTTCTGCAGGCAGCCCCACAAACCAAGCTGTGCTGTGAGGGCTTCTGCAGGCAGCCTCACAAACCAAGCTGTGCTGTGAGGGCTTCTGCAGGCAGCCCCACAAACCCAGCTGTGCTGTGAGGGCTTCTGCAGGCAGCCTCACAAACCCAGCTGTGCTGTGAGGGCTTCTGCAGGCAGCCTCACAAACCCAGCTGTGCTGTGAGGGCTTCTGCAGGCAGCCCCACAAACCAAGCCGTGCTGAGGGGTATTTTAGGGCATGACTACCACAGGGGATCATCTTTTGGGCAGTTAAGCTGCAGCACCCCAAAAGGCGAACGCCCACCCAAACAGCAACTGTAGCCAGAGGCACCACCTGCTCTGGGGAAGCCACTGTGCCTGTGTCATCATCCAGTGCCAGGCTCAGCACATTTCTCCTGGTGTCTCATCAGGTACACCTATTAGTCTGACATGAATCCTTTCATATGTTCCCTGAGCTGCAAGGCAGGCCTTCATTTGTCAAAAACTCTCAAAAGGAATGACACCCAAGTGTCACAACTGCTGCACTCAGAAGGGAAGCCTCGAATCCAGCACGGCATGTCAAGACGCCCTGTTTTCTCGGCACTGCAAAACACTCCCGAATTGTGACAGTAAACACAGAATTTGAGACCTCAGATCCACACAGGAGAAACATGTTACTCAGAAGAACACCAGTGGATGAACAGCTCATTCTGGCTATCACAGAAAAGACTTGGTTCTGATAATGGAAAAAAAACAAACAAACCACACAGATGATAACTCCACTTCTGCCAGTCTGAACATTTCACATGGTAAACCAGCATAGTCTCTTACACTCGGGCTACACAACAGGGAGGAATCCTTAAGAATGAAAAGGCTTTCCTGGGGCAGGCATGGCCCTGCAGGCATACTTACAGTCACAATGGACTCAGAATGCCTCCTTAATGAGAAATGACCTCCAGCAGCTAAAGCAATACCGGTTTGTCTGGGCTCAGAACAAAACCTGTACCCACTCACCTGCTCACCCACCAGCTACCCTCAGCAGCTTGAGGTGTTCACAGCAGTGCCTGCTCCGTATGACCTATGAAGCTGAATAGCATGGAGAGACCATTTCTTGTGAGCTGGTCACTGGTCTCCATCCTGCTGCTACTCTTTCATCAGAAGCGTCCATGAGAGAAACTATCGACCCCCTGAGACAGGCGAGGCAGTGCAGTGCTTCATACAACAAACATATTCTTCCTAAGAAAAGATTTCTTTCCCCTCACACTCCTTCAGCCCACTACAGACCAAAGAATACTATGTTGGCTTTAACCATACAGGTCATGTCTAAGTAGTCCACCCACACAGGAACAAAGTAAGTTCACACTTCCCTCTGCAGCAGAGCACTCACACACTGAAGCTGAAACGCCTAGGTCACAGAGGTTCAGGGATTGCCAAACCAAGCATGGAAGGTCACCACAGCAAAGCCTGCATGACTAACAAAGCCATTCTGATCAAAATCAAACAATAATCTCATATTCTCTCATTTCCTGCTGCCTCAGTTCTTTCACGCACTGGTGCCTGGCACCCAGCTCAAGATCCAGGCTCACCCAACCGACCACAAGATGTAAAAGCTTTGTCGTGGGGATGCTCCTGTGCACCCACACTGGCGCTGCAATGACCTCTACTTCAGTCCTCCGGTTAAGAGGAGCAAAAGCCTGGGAACACACAAGGGAAATGAAAGCAGCTCGGAGAAGATCTACTCGAGGCATCCAGATCTGCAGAACAGAAAGTGCAACTTCAGCCATGTTAGGAGCGAAAGCAGAGCAGCTAAGGTTGTGGTGGGGGAGAGCAGAGAAAGGCAAGGTCCGCAGGAGAGATCCCGGAGTCAGCGATCCACTGCAGTACGGATTGGCAGGAGAAAAGGAGGGCTCCTGAGCACGGGCTGGCCGCTGAGCGCTCCCGCTGCACCACGCACACGCCGAGCTCCAGACGCCTCTGGAGGCCCCGGGAAGCTCGCCTCAGGCGAGCGGCGGAAGGCGGGCGCGGGGCCAAACGCCGCAGCGAGGGCCCGGTAACGCGGGGCTCGGGGCGTTCGTCCCTCCTGGAAGCGGCGGGCGGACGGGAGATCCTTTCCCCGGGCGTTCCCCGCCGCCCAGGGCCCGGCGGAAGAGCGATCGGCGGCAGGCGACACGCCGCCAAGGTGACGGCGAACAAAAGCCTCCCCCCATCCTTCCCCTCCGCGCCCCGGCCCTGCCACCCCCGCGCCACCGCGGGCGAGCGGAGGCGGGCCGGGAGCCAGCAGCCGGGCCAGACCGAGGCACAGCTGGCGGCGAAGGGCAAAGGCGGGCCCCGGGGACGCTGCGGCCACCGTTAAACGTCCGCCGCGGCGGGGCCTACCCCCGATCAGCCCTCACCTAAGGAAAGAGTCTCGGGTGCGTGGGGCCGGGGCACGTTTCCTGCCCTGAGCCTGCTGGGTGTCGGGCGCGGCGAACCTGACCCTCGGCGTGTCCCGCAGCGGGGGTGGCACGGGGAGCGGCGGCGGCGGCGGTGTCAGGGCCGGGCGCGGGAGGGGCAGCCGGGGGCTCCCGTGCGCGCGTGCCTGTGCGTGCTATGCGTGCGCGCCTGCGCGGAGGGAGGGCGCGGGCCGCGCCGCGAGGGGCGGTGCCGGGGAGGAGGGAAGGCGGCCGGGCATGCGCAGCTCGCGTGGCCTGCGCTCAGCCCATGCGGGGCGAGGCCGACAGCTCTCCGCCAATCCCCGCTGCCCTCCCGCGGTGACGTTGCCGAATGGGCGGGGGGAGCTAGGCGGCCGTGGAGTCGTTTCAGTCTGTGGGTCTGTCCCGCGGGGTCTGGGCTGGTAGTGGCTGGCTGCTCACTCGTCGTTTCATTAACCCCGTTCTGCTCCCGGTGCCGCGGGAGAT
Organism: Ramphastos sulfuratus; assembly: GCA_013399055.1. Taxonomy (NCBI): domain Eukaryota; kingdom Metazoa; phylum Chordata; class Aves; order Piciformes; family Ramphastidae; genus Ramphastos; species Ramphastos sulfuratus. Next base: position 175,890 of record WBNM01019205.1, on the reverse strand, counting down.
ATGCTTGTGCTGCTGGCTCTTGGCCCGGCCAGGGCCAGGGTGTCCGTGGGGGCGAAGCGAGTTTTCCGCGGCTACCCGGCGGGGTTCACCCCTTACACCACTCCGGCGCAGTTCCTGCTGTGCGGGAGCAGCGTTCCGCTCTTGGAGGGCTGCAGCCGCCTAGAAGGTCAGAGGAGTACTCAGTGCTGGGCTGTTCCTCGCTTGTAACTCGGGTAGCAGCTCAGAGCTCCTCACAGAAACAGGGACAGTCTTTGAGCTACGCTGAGATCTAAAAGGACAAAGAGTTGTAAAACATAAAGTAATCCCTTCCCAATAGGACTAAAGTTGGACTTTGGAGTGCATTTTGCCTGCAGACTCCATGTTTGGGAGCGAACAGTGACAGCCGGGGCCGAGAGCTGAGCATCCCCGGAGTAACGGGGCCGATGGCTGTGGCGGGTCTTTGATGCCCGCGGTGGGCAGCTGCCCTGCGGCAGTGCCGTACCCGCAGGAGGAGTGCCCGAGGGAGGGGTCGTGGCTCACGCGTTCCCCGCCCGCCGCCGGCCACGTCGGTGCCACGTCGCGGCGCAGGCGCGGTGCCCGCTTCCGTCGCGGGGGCGGCGGCGGGTCCAGAAGCAGCAGCGGCGGCGGGGGCAGGGGGCGCGGAGCGAGCTCCGCTGTCCGAGCCGAGCCGCCATGAACTTCCTGCGAGGTGTCATGGGCGGCCCCAGCGCCGGGCCGCAGCCCTCCGGCGCCGAGACGGTGAGCAGGGCGGGAGGCGGCTCGGTGGGGCCTAGCCTGGGGAGCGCGGCTGCGCCGGGAGCCGACGGCGAGCACCGACCGCGTCCCTGCCGGCGAGCCGTGAGGAAGCACAGGGGCATTCGCAGGTGTGGCCGATACCTGCGCAGCGGCGGCTGTGCGCCGGCCCGGCCCAGACGGTGACAGCTCGCCCCGCGTGTTCGCGGCCGCTCTGCGCTGGCCCGGCCTGACCTGCTGCTGCGGGACCGGGAGCTTTCCCGAATGCCCTGTGCCCTTCCCGGGAAGCCGGGGGTGCTGTGACAGCACCGTACTCTGCGCAGGGACGTGATGGTACCGCCTAGACTCGGAGAATCGAGTCCGTCCTGGGCGGTTACGGCTCCGGCTGGGCGCGTTGCAGGAGTGCGGGTGGCACCGTGTCCTTTACCCACGCGTCTCCTGTGTTCCCAGATCCAGAAGCTGTGCGACCGGGTGGCTTCGTCCACGCTGCTGGATGACCGGCGGGATGCCGTGCGTGCTCTCAAGTCCTTATCCAAGGTAAGCAGCCAGCTCCTCAGGAGCCCCAGGGGGTTCTCGCAGCTGTGCTTTGGAAGCTGAGTCAGGTCTTCGGGCTGGACCATTGCTGTTCTGCTTTCCCCACACAGAAATACCGGCTGGAGGTGGGCACTCAGGCCATGGAGCATCTCATCCACGTCCTCCAGACCGACCGGTAAGCTTGTGGCTGACTTCTGGCAGCTGCTCCAGCTGATAACCTGACTCTTATCTGCTGCTGAAACCATTACAGCCTTGGCTCTTTGTACCAGTAATGCAGGGGGGAGCTGGCCTAACACCTGGAACAGTGGCTTTTTACAGTGCAGACTGAATCACCTGTCAGAGGTGGGAAGAACAGGGTTCCAGGAACTTGGGTGAGAGGGACAGAAAAAACAGTTCTAGAGTAAAGGTAGTACCAGGGTGCATCTCAGTCATAGAATCACAGAATGGTTTGGGTTGGAAGGCACCTTAAAGAGCATCCAGTTCCAATCCCCTGCCATGGGCTCCCACCATGGACACCTCCCACCAGCCCAACTTGTTCAAGATTTCATCCAGGCTGTCTTGAACATCCACAGCCTCCCTAGGCAACCTGTGCCAGTGTCTCCCCACCCTCACTGTGAAGAATTTCTTCCTTATCTCCAGTCTAAATCAAAGCTTCTCAGTGGTCAGTTTCCACTGCTATGGACAGATAAATTACAAATGACAATGTTAACTATTTGAAACAGCCCAAATCTACCTGTTACTGGGCAAAAGGTGAACAAGAATTAAGAGGAAATGAACGAAGGCAGCAAATGTCTGTTGTCTTAGCTGTGGGTCATTGAACACGTTGGCAGGACAATGCTGTCATGGGGGGCAACATGTTCTGTCAATTTCCAGTCTTGATTTGAACAGAAAGCTGGTAAATATGTAAGACCTCCCCAGGCAGGAGGGCTCCTTGCATGTGCATACATGGGTAGCACATAGAGACAAAGGAGAACTAGGAAAGCTGAGTCTGGAAGGAGATGCTTTCTTACTCCCATTCCATTGCCTGGATGTTTGGAAATGAGTATCTGGCCTGCATGCAACTCGTAGGATGCAGACAGCAAAAGTTACAGGAGGAACTGTCCCTGACACAAAGGGGAAGCCCTTCAAAAATGAGGTCACAGAGCCTGCTTTCATCCACTTTCCTGCTCCAGAGCTGAACTTTGAGAAGGGAGGCAGGGCTCTGCTGATCTCCTTTCCATGGAGATGCTGACCTGCACTATTTAGGGTAGGACCTCAAGGGCTTTTCTGGGCTTTTTGGGCTCAGTTGTCCCTTTGGAATTGGTGTGTGCTGGGGCTCTGTGCAGATCTCCCTTGTGACCTGAGCTGCACTTCAAAACCCAGTAACTACACCTTTGCGAGGTTCGGGTTTTCATCTGGAAAAATGCTGTCTTCCACAAGCCCCATGCTGATGGGCAGGTTTCTTGGTGTGTGTTTGTGCTGGACCAGCACAGCAGCTGGCCTACATGTTGTATGCTGTGGCTTATTTGGGAGAGATCTGGTTGGAGCCCCTGTGCCCGCTGAGTTCAGGAGGGTGTTATGGATGGTATTAGTGTGGTGTTGGTGATGTGGAGGTGAGGCTCTGGAGCTCTTTGTTAAGAACACAAATCAGAGCCAGCTCATCTCAGTAACTGGTGAGGGAGTTGCATGTTTAGCTGTCCCTGGTGCCCAGAGTGACTGACCTATTGAACTGAGAGACAGCTCAAGGTGTCTTCTCACATGTCACTGTATTTATGTCAGAGACTTGCCTGTGCTGGTGTTGTGTGTTGACTGTATTGGTGTGAAGCTGAAGATCACAGGAGGTCTGATCTGATGAGAAATGTGGAAGGACCAGGGAAGCAGTATGCTGGATCCAAAACAGTGACCTCTGCTCTCCTCCCCTTCAGGAACTTTTCCAGTCATCTGAAGATGAGTAGTCAAGCTCCTGAAGTTTTTGGCCCTGAAGCTGCTGCTGGTTGTTTCTGTGCTGACTGTAGATGTTACACCCCCAGCTGCCTGTTGTCTGGAGTGTGTGCCTGTAGTTGCTCTGTGTGTGTGCAGTAGAATGTGGAGATAATACGTGGGGTTCCCTCCTGATGGTGAGGGGATGATTGGTGTGCAGGCTGCTGTAATGTGAGAGCAGTGACAAGTGCAAACTCCTTTTCCTTTTGTGCATTTCCCAGGAATGAATGGGATAGTTGAGGCAGCACAAATGTTTGATCTTCAGCAGCATTTGTCTTGCTGGAATATGTATTGGCAGTATGGAAAACAGAAGCAGCTTTGGTTAGAGATGATTATTTCCTAATGGAAATAAGCTCATTGGGAAATCAGTACCTAATCAAAAAGCCACTTGGTGTTCAGACCTTCTCAGCCAGGTGTGATAGCTCAGCATCTCCTGAGGATTATGTTAACTACTATTCCTGTAGCTGCTGCCAACAAAGGGCTGTCTTTCATCTGCAGTGTATCTTCTGATTTTGGTGAATCCATTTTTCCTTCCCTTGGAATCTGAAGTGCCTAAGCACAGCTCTCAGCCCTGTAGTAGTAGTTCTTTCCTCCTTCTCCTCTGCAGCCTCATGGCTGTGCTAATCATCGACTTGCCTGGCAGTGAATCAAGCTTTTCTATAGCTCTTTGTGCTATAAGCCATGCTGATAACTTAATCATGAACCTGTTGGTATGAGCAGCTTCATCTCCTGACTTCAGGAGAAGTCTGTGCTGGAGTGCTGAGCACTCCTCATCATTGTCCTCAGATCTACTACACTGCTGCTTCAGACTCTTCTGTCCCAAGGCAAAGGCTCTGAAATTCACCACAGAATCACAGAATTGTCAGGGCTGGAAGGGACCTCACGGATCATCCAGTTCCAACCCCCCTGCCATGAGCAGGGACACCTCATACTAGATGAGGCTGCTCAGAGCCACATCCAGCCTGGCCTCAAACACCTCCAAGGATGAGGCTTGCACCACCTCCCTGGGCAACCTGTTCCAGGGTCTCACCACCCTGATGATGAAGAATTTATTTCTAATGTCTAATCTAAATCTCCCTTCCTCTAGCTTGGATCCATTCCCCCTAGTCGTATCACTACCCAACACCCTAAAAGGTCCCTCCCCAGCTTTCTTGTAGGGCCTCTTCAGATATTGGAAGGCCATAATAAGGTCTCCTCAGAGCCTCCTCTTCTTCAGACTAACAAGCCCAACTCTCTCAGCCTGTCCTCACAGGAGAGGTGCTTCAGCCTTATGAGGACAGGCTGAGAGGGTTGGGGCTGTTCAGACTCTTCACAGCCTTTGCCCTGGGACAGAAATTCCCCACTCTCTCTGCAATGAGAACATCCCTCTACTTGCTTCATGGCTTACTCGTAGATTGCCTTAAGCTCCATCTCCTCTTTGGGTGCTCAGAATGCAGAAGCTGATCTGCAGAAGTCTGCTGTCCTTCACTGGACCTTCACAGCCCCCTGGAGCCTGCAGCAACCCCCAGTCAGCCTGTGCATGCTCCAGACCCACACCCACCACTGGCTGGTGCCACGTGTTTGTTTTATAACACCAACTAGGGTCTGTGACCTATGAGGGGACTTTTTCCTGCTCTCTAGATGTTGCCACATCCCACCAGGGATTGTTTTGACACAGATTTGGCACTGACTGTAGAACAGGCCGATGGCACTTAACTGCTGGTGTGGGAGAATGCGCCAGAGGAAGGAGTCCACTTGGATCTTTAGCTGCCTTGGTTCTGCTTGCATAACAAGGTTTTGACATTTCAGCATGGCAGTTCTGACAGTTTGAAACCTGACATGGACCAAAGAGAAAGAATCTTCTCTGTTAGGCACAAACATCAGCTGTTGCTGTGCTGTTAGTTGTCAGTATGGGGACTGTCATAGGCTTCTCATGGGGGGTTCTGTAAGAGGCAGTCTAAGTGCCATGGCCCCTGGGATAGCTTTGCCATGACTTCATGTTTTTTAGGGACAACAAAATGCCCTCCTTTCCAGGCATGCTGTGCCTGATGAGCTGGCAAACACTCTGTGTTTCCATGCTGTTCTTGACAGTGGAGCTGTTGCCTGCCTCTGTTCTGACAGTGACATGCCCTAGTTCAGAGGAAGAGATAAAAGCACTCCTGCTAGCTGGGCAGGACAACCCGTGGGTGCCCTCGCTTCCATGCAGCTCCCTGCTCGTTTGGGAGCTGATGGAGCCTCTGTGCTGACATCTTGATCATGTGCCTCAGCAAAGCAGAGCGAGCAGGGGGGAAGCTGCCTGAAGTGGCTCACTCTGAACTGCTGCACTGCGCAAGGGCTGCATCTCCCATGGCTGCAGGACAGGCTGCAAGGATACTCCTTACTTGATCTTGATTTTTTTTTTTTTTTTTTCCCCCACTACAGAGCAAAAGCTGCAGAGCTTCAGTCTTGAGCAGAAGGGTTGATAAAAAGTGTGTGGTGAAGGGCAGGTGGCAGCAAGGCAGTGAGCAGCAAAGATGGGCTGCTGCTTTCAGGGTTGGAAGGGACCACAAGGATCGGTTCCAAGCCCCCTGCCATGGGCAGGGACACCTCACACTAGATCAGACTGTCCAGAGCCTCATCCAGCCTGGCCTTAAACACCTCCAGGAATGAGGCTTCCACCACCTCCCTGGGCAACCCCTTGTAGGCTCTCACTACCCTCATGCTGAAGAACTTCTTCCTAACATCCAGTTTGAATCTACCCATTTCTAGCTTTGTTCCATTCCCCCTAGTCCTAACACTACCTGACATCCTAAAAAGTCCCTCAGCAGCTTTCTTGTAGGCCCCCTTCAGATACTGAAAGGCCACAACAATCATGTTAATGTGTTTCTCCTAACAAGGGCAACAAGGCCTCCTTTGCCACACCTGCCCTGGCCTGTTCTTTTGTAGCTGCTGGGATTTCCCTAGCAAGGGAAAGGAGGAGAAAGGCTGCAGCTTGGGTTATTTCAGGTCTGCAGGAAATAATTTCTGTGTGTTTTTCAGATGTAGAATGTTTCAATTCCATGAGAAGGAAACCACAGGCTCTGTGGTGTTGTGTCAAAGAGCTAAAATGGCAGTAAAGGGAAGACAGGAGCAGGCTGGGGAGCTGAGCATACATACTGCATGGACTAAAACTTCCTTCACTTGCTTTGACTTAACAGTTTGGCAGAGGAGGAGATCAGTTTTTCCACCTTTGTTTCCATTTCAGCCCAGCTTAAAAGCAGGTGGAAGGAACTGAGTGACATGCTGAGGAAAAAGGTCCAGGGAGGACATCAGCAGGAGAAGGATTCAATTCAGAACCCAGCATGACAGAACTGACCTGACACTTGATCGTTTCTGCCTTCTATTTAGTGTGGGAGGCATTAAGGGGAGGTGCCACTTTGCCAGCTTGCTGAAGCCCTCACTGCAGTGAGACAGGACGTGTAGATATGGATTGCTCCAATCTGGCTTGTCAGAGCTGCTGGATCACCTTGAGACATCTCTTGGGTTTTGATTGCAGCACTGCCACAGGTCTGTCAGCTGTAATTAGTGCCCTAGCAGAGATAGCTGGCCCTCAGTTAAGCCTTGGTGGGTAGGATTGCTGGTCAGGTTGGTTTTTAGTCCTCTGCCTAAACCAGCTTGGTAGCTTCTTCAAGTGCAAAGTGAGTTTGGAGTAGAGGCCTGGCTTTATATGCCCTGGAGATCAGGGAAAGCAGGTGCTGCAGAGTATGAGTGGCAGGTCTTGTTTTGAAAATGTGCTGCTCTGGTGCTTGGGCAGGGCATGAAAAGAGCTGAGGTGTGGCCTCCTGCACTGAGGCACCTTTCTTTGTGAGGGGGATTTCTTTTCCTTTGTGTCATGCCCAGCTATGCTTTCACACTTTGCTGCTGTATGAGCAACCAAGCAAACACAGTAGCGTTGCCCCCCAGACTCTAGCACTGGGCTTTGCTGTAGCACAGGGCTTCTGGATTGTTTAGAAGGAACAGGTCCATCCTAAAGCAGGGCTTACTAAGAGCAGAATCATGGTGTAAGCAGGTAGGGTTGGGTTGGGCTGCCCAGCAGCTTCCTGGGAATGCCTGGAGCTCTAAACCCCTTAATAACTGGGTGTAGTCTGAGTTGGTGACACAGAGGCTGACCTGTTTAGGAGCACAAGCTTTTGTCCTCTTGGTTCTTGCTGACTGGGGAGCAGAGAGGGCTTGGCCTGGTATGGGGCTGAAGCTTGTCTGCAGCTTCCTTGGGTGACTTTCTGGGAAGGGGTCTGAGTCCCTCCCAGAGGTTTCTCCTGGTATGCCATAGCAGCAGTTTGGAAGGACTGACTGAGGAGCTGGATGACATGCTTACAGTGAAGCTTCTTCTGGTCACCTGGTGTCACAGACTGGATGTGGCCACTTGAGGGAATGGAACTGGCATCAGGGATGGCTTTGTGGGATTGCAAAATGTGTGTCAAGAGCAGTCCCTCTCACCTGGTCTGATGCTGCAGAGGGACAAAGAGTGTGTAAGAGTAGCTGGCAATCTGTCACTAAAGAAAAGTGGTTCTTTCATTTCAGTTCAGATTCTGAAATAATTGGGTATGCCTTGGACACTCTCTACAACATCATCTCGAATGACCTAGAAGAGGAGGAGCAAGGTAAGCACTTGGTAACTGGATAAGCTGTGTGCTGCTTTCCTTGGTGGATTCATTCAAGTGATGACCTGTCATGCTCTGACTGATGCCCAGACTTGCTTTGCTATGGGGCAGCTGTGGTGACAGTGCTGAAAGTCTTGTTGTGTGCAGCTGACCTTCCACTTGTCCCTTGCTGCAGGTTGTTCTGTGGAAAGCCACTGCTGTTCACGTTTGCCAGTCAGGCCTTGGCTTGATCACTGTTTAAACTGGCAATCTGAGCAGATGGCCATGGGCTGGCTTTCCAGGGCTTTAGGGGAAAACATTAACAGCAAATCCAGAGCCTTGAGGGTGTCCATTCTGCTTTTGGGGAATGAACATGAAAATCCATCAGAGCAGCTTGTCCAAAAGGCATCGGAGCTCTTGGGCAGGCATGAGTACAGTGTGAGCAGAAGGTTACACTTAAGGTGGCTGAATATCTGTGGGTTCATAACATCCTGCATTTGCCAGGGACCTCAGGAGTCTCTGGTCCTTTCCCAGCCTTTGTATCTCATTTTTTAGTTTTCATAACATGTAGTGAGTGCAGATGGTCCTGTGGATGGGCAGAGTGGGAGTCAATGCTGCCCTTGGAGTTGAAAAGTCTCTTGGCTGCAGTATTTACCCCAAGATCTCTCTTCAGAGGCTCCTTAGGTGGTAAATAACCTGACAGAAAGTAGGTGAGGGTTCTCCAGCAGGAACAGAGTTCTGCCAGTCTGTTGGCATTATGCTGTGCAGTGTGGCCTCTCATGGGGCCTCCTGCCGTGACCTGTCCTGCCTCACCTAGCTGCAGGAGATTTGCAAACTGAAATCCTTCAGTGCTGTGTTCTTGTGTTCTTGCCATCTCTCACATTGCTGCCCTTATCCTTGTTCATGCAGTTCCCTGATCTTGATGAGTTTTTGAACAAGATCAGAGTTCCACAAGTGCTGGGGAGTCCATGTTCACAGCAGTGGCCATGATTATGGACTTGACAGGAGTGTTAGAGCACTCTCTTAGGAAAAGGAAAGAACTGACAGACTTGAGTGCTATGTGAGCTCCCTGGTGTTGTAAGAGTGCAGGGTGGCTGAGTTGAGCCCCTCCTCAAGGACCACCCAAAGCAGGAACTGCTGCCGTGGAATGGCTGCAGGAAGCTTGGGGTTGTGCTGCTGTTGGTTGTGCTGTTGGGGAAGCTGTTCACCTTGTAAACCTTTCTCTTGTTTCTTTTCCCTTTATCTGCACTGACAGATGATTCTGAAGGTAAAAACCCCTTTACTTATATCAATACAGCACTTTGCTTTAGGCCTAGTTGCTACTCACACCTGTAACAGTCTCTGCTGCTTAAAAAGGACACTGTCAGCTTGCATTGAAGCCTCCTGAAAGCTTTCTGCTGGCTGCTATCCATGTTTGCTCTGGAGCTGAAGTTTGGTTTCTCATGTAATTTGGGCATGCTGAATGCCAACAGGTCTCCAGAGACTGCAATAAGGCTAAAATCTTGTTTAGGATGCCATGCCAGTGTGCAGCTGCAGAACTGGCAGGGCTTTAATGGGCAGTGGCTTGCAAGCAGTTTCTGATCTCAGGACAAGCTCAGCACAAATGTGCTGCACACAAGCATCCTTCAGTGTCTATTTTAAGCAATGCATGTTTGAAAGGTTTTCCCTGCTACCACTAACACTGTGTGTCTCCTTTTTTCAGCTGGTTTTGTTAAAATGCACTTCATCTCTTCACTTGAAGATGAATTCTAGTTTGCAGCGCTGCTTGGTAGTGACTCACTAAGAGCTAACCTAACAGATGGAAGTTGTTTCTCCTTCTCTGAGCCCTGTGAATGTGCAGACTTTTAAAGAGTGGTTATGGGTAGAGGCTGGTTGCATGATCTGTGATCTGTCCACAGAAGTAGAAGATGCAGTTTGACTTTGCCTGTTTCTGTCTGGCTCCTCTCTCTTTTAAATCTAGTAGAAGAAATACTGATAGGAAAATTAAAGATCAACCTCTCTCCTTTAAGGGAGATCCTTACAAATTAACAAGCTGACACCCTGCAGTTAACTGCCATTGCCAACAGCTGGGTTGGGTTGACTGAATTAACTGTTTTCCTGGCACCAGATTTTAGTGGTAGAGAGGCCTTGGGTTTCTCAGTTTTTGCCATACCCCTACAGGTTGCAGAGTTTGAGGATCAGGTGTGGTCTTTGACCTCTGTTGGAGCTCCTAATGGTTCATTAGGGACTCCTTGATAAGGCTGCAAATCCTGCATTTGAAACAGGAGGAAAAATCCTGAATTTTTTTGCCTTCACTCAACCCAATCAGACCTTTGGATCTGGTCAGAAATGCAGTGGCTTTATCAGGTAGTGTCTGTGCTTTATGCTTCAGGCTGTGCCTGTGTGGCACAGTGCTGAAGGTGCCTCTGTGTGGTTTGTAGGGTGACCCAATTCAGAGTGGGAACAGCAGTGCAGCTCCTCATGGAGTGCTGAGAACACAGAGCAGGGCCTGGGCACGTGGCAGTGTGCTCTGTTTGGAGCTTATGGAGAGAAGGCAGCAGAGCAGCAGCTGTCTAGGGGGGATGTGGGGAGAGGGAGCTTTGTAGGCAGAAGGGTGCTTGGCTGGCAGTGGCCTGTGGCCTGCTCCCCTTGCTGCTGGTTTGTGTTCCCTGGCTGTTGGGACAAGCCTTCTGTAAACAACCCAGCAAAGAACCAACCTCCTTTTTAAACCAGTTTCATAAGCACTGGCCACTGGTGTCCTGCACAACTGAATTCCTGTCCCTCTTGAGAGCTAAGCAGCTGAAAAACTGTGGTCTGGGACTGTGCTGGACTGGAATGAAATGTCTTCTCTTCCTGCCCAAATGAGAGCATGATCAAAAGCTCCCTTTGAACTAGAGCTGCTCTCTATTTTCCAGCAGAAATTCCCTCAGTGTGCCAACCAGAAGAACCTGCCTGGGGTTGTTTTGTGGCATAGCTCTGTAAGCTGTCTCTCAGCCTAGATGTCCTCTGCCTGTTTTCTCCTCTTTTGTGAGCTTCTTCTGCCTTTGCTTTGAGTTTGTGTAGGAAGTTTATGGGCTAACCCAATTCCACACAACTGAGGAGTACATAACAGCCTGGCACTTATAGAATCATAGAATCCTAGAATGGTGAGGTTGGAAGGGACCTCAAAGGATAATCTAGTTCCAACCCCCTGCCATAGGCAGGGACACCTCCCTCTAGTACAGGTCACTCAAGGCCTCATCCAGCCTGGCCTTGAACACCTCCCTCTGGAAGTAATTCACATTCTAAGACTGAGAGGCTTTGGTGCTCACCTGTTTCAAACTCACTGTCCTGATGTTTAGATCCTGTCTACTGCTAAACCAAAGCCAATAAAGGAGATGTTGGAGCCATTTAGCTTTGGATGGTTTCTGTCCCCCACTGCTCACTTCAAGCCCCTTGCTATGAAATGTGCTCAGGTCTTGCACATCAATGAATAGTCCTTACAAGGAGCTTCTGCACTGTGAATGTAGCCACTTGGAGGCTTGCTGCTGCTTCTCTCTCCCTCACTGAATTCTCTGCTCATTTCAGAGTGTGCTTGGTTATATCTGTAACAGGCAGCTGTGGGGGTGAGAGCTGTGAATCTGGCTGGGTATCATCAATGGAAAGTGGATTCTTTAATGCTGAAATGAGTTTGGTTAGCAGATTCTTGGTTCCTTCTCCAAGTTAAGTTTAGAATGCTGTGGGTGTCCTCTTTTGTGCAAAGCTTCTCTGTCAATGTTTGTTCTGAGAAGAATTCACATGAGAGCAGTGGCTCTAAACCTTGGCCCTACTTAAGCAGGAATAAAAGTGGCAAGCACCCGAAGTTCTCTAATTGGTTGTTTTTTACTATTGCAGAAGAAAACTTACCAAAGCAAATTGATGATTTGGGAAGTCAGTTCACAGAGATTTTCATTAAACAGCAAGAAAATGTCACACTCTTGCTCAGCCTTGTGGAGGTGAGTAGCAGAACCCTGCTCGGGATGCTGAGGGACTTGTGCTGGGGAGGGAGGTGACCTGGAGGGATATGCAAGAGGGCTGGCTTGTCTTGCTCTCCTGCATTTCCAGGTAAGATGGGATGGTCCCTGGAAGGTCAGACTGACTGGTTGTTAGGGAGAAGAAACAGCTAGGAGAGCTGTCCTAGAGAGCAAGAGGAGAGGAAACTGCTGGGAATTCCCCTGGCTGATAATGAAGAACCACAGAATAGGAGAGTGTCTGAATGCTGGCCACATGCTCTGATAGGATGGGTGAAAAAAGAACTGGGCAGGAGAAGAAATTCCTTATGTGTTTGGTGTCTAGAAGAGAAAGCTGAATACTGAGGAATTTATTAATGTTCTTCTCTCTGGTTTTGCAGGAATTTGATTTCCATGTTCGCTGGCCTGGAGTGAAACTCCTCACATCTCTTCTAAAGCAACAGGGACCTCAAGTGCAGCAGATAATTCTTGTCAGCCCAATGGGTCAGTGTTTGAGTTTATTGCTGATAACTTGAAGCTGGAAACTTGGCAAACAGCATGGTGGGGGGTGAGAGGAGTCTTCATCAAGGTGTTTTCAAGACCTCCAGCATGAAAAAGCTGCCCCTTTATTAATGCTTTTTAAAAATGTGTTTCTTGCAGGTGTTTCCAGACTGATGGATTTACTAGCAGACTCTAGGGAGGTGATAAGAAATGATGTAAGTAGAGAGCAGAGAGCTCTTCATAAATAGTAACTCTCAGCTGAACTGCTCAGTGCTGCTGCAGAACTGGGGTTAGGTTAAGTGAATGCATGGGAAGAGTCACTGTGGTTGTTCCTTGGGAATATTGAATTCCTCAGCTGAGTTGGGTGGCTCTTGGGTATTTTGCCATCATTCACACAAAGGCACACTGCTGCTGTGCATTTCTTGCTCCTGACCCTCATGTGGGCTTTCCCTGGCCTGTCAGCTGGTCAGATTCACTCCAGCTCTACTCTTGACTCATCATATGCCAAAATGCTCTAATTCCTACAGAAGAAATGAGGTGCTTTACAAGTCCCTCTTTATAGAATCACAGAATTAACCAGGTTGGAAAAGAGCTTTGAGATCATCAAGTCCAACCTATCACCTAACACCTGCTAATTAACTAAACTGCATCCAGTTCTGGAGCCCCTGGGACAAGAGGGGTGTGGAGATGCTGGAGCATGTCCAGAGAAGGGCCACGAGGATGCTCAGAGGGCTGGAGCTGCTCTGCTGTGAGGACAGACTGAACGAGTTGGGGCTCTGCAGTCTGGAGAAGAGGAGGCTCCCAGGTGACCTTCTTGTGGCCTTCCATGGCAGGGGAGTTATTGATCCTTGTGGTCTCTTCCAACCCTGACTGATTCTATGATTCTAACCCATGGCACTAAGTGCTTCATCCAACCTCCTTTTACACACCTGCAGGGATGGTGATTCCACCACCTCCCTGGGCAGCCCATTCCAATGGTCAATCACTCTTTCTGTGAAGAACTTCTTCCTGAAGTTCAGCCTCTTTCTTCTGTAGAGCCTTGTGGTGCCCTTTGGAATACTCCTGTGCTTCTGTTTTGAGGTGCAGTGAGGCACGAGGAGCTGCTGTGTGGCGTCCACGAGGGGTTTGTTAGCTGTGCCGAGGCGCAGGGCACGCAGCTGTGTCCTGTGCTTCTGGCCCAGGATCGTGCTGCTGATTCAGCATTCTGTGACTTGTGAAAAGCCAGGCAGTTCCTGTAAAGCTAAGCTTAATTTCTTCTCTCTCCACCTGTCAAGGGAGTCTTGTTGTTACAGCAGCTGACCAAGAGTAATGCAGCCATACAGAAGATTGTTGCCTTTGAAAATGCCTTTGAGAGACTTCTGGACATTATAACTGAGGAGGGAAACAGCGATGGAGGTACAGAAAAGCCTAAGACTTACAGCCTTGTGCTCCTGCACAGACTGTTGGGTGACAGCATTTACAGGCTGATGTTAGTATGCACTTGGAGCTACTCAGTGGATAGGAGGATCGAAACATACAGCCTGGTTGTAGCAGAAGGAGCAGAACCAGGCTGAGCAAGCAGGCAGGGCCTTGGCATCTCCTAAAAATCTCATCCTCAGGAGTTAATTTCTCTGAGCATGTGTGCATGAGTTGGTGTGTGGCAGCTGGACTTAGGCCTCTTGAAGGGCAGTGTCAGAGATGTGTATGCAGTATTTGTCACTCACCCAGTTAAGCATCTGCATTCCTCCTGCAAGCTCCTTGGATGCTTGGAGTGCCTCAAAGTAGCAGCTCGCTGAGCTCCTTCAGCCTCGCTACTGACTTCAGCTTTCTGGTCAGCTCCTTGCTAAAGCATTTACCTGTTGGGGTGAGAAAAAATGAATAGGGAAAAAAAAAAGAAGAGCAAACCTGAGCTCTTTTTTATTAGCAGCACATTGAGTTTGCTACCAATTGTAGCTTGCTTAAAGGATCAGTTTCAGTAACAAGTGGCTGTGACCTTTCTCTGGGCTGCAGGAGCAGTTAATGCTGCTCTCCCAGCTGAATTACTCCAGGTATGTTGGCATGGAAAGATTCAGCAAAGCTATTTTTAGGCAGCTGATAATTTTAGGGCACTTGCTCTGTAAATTCCTGAGTGCTAAGAGTTCTCTGCTCCCCCTCCTACATGTCCCTTCTTCTGCACACAGCCCTGCCACAGGCTGGCTGCCCAGCTGTGGGAAGGGGAATGTGACAGCTGCTTTCTCTCTTTGTTCTCCCACTCCCAGATCTGGCATTGCTAGGGAGTTTGCACAAATGCAGGGAGGAAGTCCTGGTCCTTTCTGTAAGGCCAGATTTGGAATCATCCCAGCAGAAGCTGACTGCCTTTACTCATGTTGTCTTCTGGACAGAGCTGCCTGGGGATTTGCTTCTGTCACAATACAGAGCTGATGAGCATCTCTGGGGCTCTTTCAGTACAGATAAAACTTGAAGGGGGAAAAAATAATAATGAAAAGAAAAAAAGCTATTGTTGAGTAGAGTTTGAATTGGCTCATTGTAAGGGCTGTTTCTAGGACTGCTGCTCCACCAGAGTAACCCCCAAAGTCCTTCTGAAATAAGCCAAAGGGAGAAGGGCTGTGTCAGGCAGGGAGAACTGCTGCATTCCAACAGTGGTGCAGCTCCAGAGGAGCTTCATTTTAGTGCTGATGCAGAGGCAGTGGTGCAGCCTCTGAAGTAGGTACACTGCAGTACACAAGCTGTTGGTGAGCCTTGTTCTGAAGTTCTTTCTATTCTGACCCAAGTAACTCCCCCCAAACTGTGTTCTTCAGAAGGAAGATTTTTTTTTTTTTTTTTTTTTTTTTTTTTTTTTGCTTCAGACTTGTGAAAGAAACACCAGGATGGTTTCCTCAGAAGTGTGCTGGGTCAGCATCCAGGTATTGAGCTGAGCTAGCTTTGGGTTTTTCCATGCAGGAGGTTCAATTCTTGGTCCAAATCTAATGCCTGTTAAGAGTGAAGAGTTCAGCAGTGTGTGCTCCATTTCGTAGTTAGTGCACAGAGAAGCTGATTGGTTTTTCATGTGTCATCCTCTCATTCATCTTGTGGGTTTTTGTCTCACCAGGAATAGTGGTGGAAGATTGTCTCCTCTTGTTACAAAACTTGCTGAAAAATAACAACTCCAACCAGAACTTCTTCAAGGAAGGTTCCTACATTCAGCGTATGAAGCCTTGGTTTGAGGTCGGAGATGACAACTGTGGCTGGTCTGCACAGAAAGTAACAAATCTGCATCTAATGCTGCAGGTAAAACACTTCCTGGAATGGTTCAGTGTCCATCTCAGCACTTCTTCAGCTCTCTTGCAATGAAGAATCATACAATGGTTTAGGTTGGAAGGGACCTCAAAGATCATCCAGTTCCAACCCCCTGCCGTAGGCAGGGACACCTCCCACTAGTACAGGTCACTCAAGGCCTCATCCTACCTGGCCTGGAACAGCTCCAGGAGGGAGAATCCACAACCTCCCTGGGCAACCTGTGCCAGTGTTTCACACCCTCACTGTAAAGAAGCTCTTTGTAAGAAGAGGTGAAACGTCGCAGCTGCCAAGCCTGGGTTGGCTTCAGCTCAGAGCTAACTGTCATCTTGACCTCTGTTTTCAGCAGCAATTCTATTTTGTGACTGAAGTTGTTTTGTTTGTGCATTTTGGAAGCTCTCAGGCTCTCTTCACTTAGCAGTGTTGCTTTGATTGTAGCTGGTGCGGGTGCTGGTGTCTCCCACCAACCCTCCTGGTGCTACCAGCAGCTGTCAGAAGGCGATGTTCCACTGCGGCTTGTTGCAGCAGCTCTGCACCATCCTGATGGCCACGGGGGTTCCTGCTGACATCCTGACAGAAGTAAGAGGGAGCAAGCAGCTGCAGGGATGGGGGCAAGCAGGGCTCTGCAGGGGAAACTGGCTGCTGCACAGACAACCTGATGTGATAAGATTTGCTAAGAGAGCATTTCAGCTGCCAGAGGTGTCAGCTCCTCACACAAAGGAGCCAGGTCTCTTACACGATACTCTGCAGCCAGGAAACAGTCAGACCTGCTTGGGTTTTGTATTGGGTTTCAGACCATTCCAGAGTGGCTAAATGTTCTTCCTTGTTTTGGGGATGGTCTTCTGTTGTTTTTCCTCTCTTGAGAGAGTCTAGAAGTATTCTACCTCAGCAGGTCTTCAATGCTGAGGGGTTTTTAGCTTCAGGAAAGCTGTCAGCAGTGCAGGATGAGGTTTTCCCTTGGTAAATGCTGTGCTTAGATTGAGTGTGGATTGGTTCCTCTGGCACAGCCTCCAGTCCAGTGCTTTTCTGTCTTGGAAGTTTCACCTCTCAGCTCCTCTCAAATGTCCAGCTTGCCTGGCTGGCATAGCAAAGCTGCTGTGAGAGAGAAAATGGAGTTGGAGGTAGCTGGGTGTGGTAGAGCTGACTGAGTGGTCCCTTACCCTTTGCTTCACAGCTGCCAGCTGCCTGGATTTCATCTGGAACAGTTTTACTGAAGTAATCCTTGTGCTGAGACTTGGAATGTGTGTGTGGATGCTAAGCTGTCAGGAGGACTTGGGATGATTTTGTGGGAGTAGATTATGCCTGACACTAACTGTCCCTTTCTGTATCCTTTCTCTAGACCATTAACACTGTCTCAGAGGTCATTCGAGGATGTCAGATGAATCAAGACTACTTTGCCTCTGTAAATGCACCTTCTAATCCACCAAGGTAGAGGAAGAAAAGTGTTTAACTGGGTTGGGTAATGAAGTATTGGTATGGGCAAAGGATTGTTGGAATTCAGAATCTGGGATTATGATACAGAGCCACAGCTTCAGGTTCAGGTTGGGAGTCTTAGATAGAGTGTGAACTGATTGGATTTGTTCTGTGGCACCTGAAAAGGGAAGTGAGCCATAGCTGAGGAGTTCCTAGATTGGGATGAGCTGCCACTATCAGCCAGAGGATTTAGAGGCAAGCAAACAGGTATTTGGAACTCAGACTAGGGAACATCAGGTGTTAGCTTAATGAGGTCTTAACATTTAGTTAGCAGAGGAGCACTACAGGCTGCTGGTCTCATGAGGATGCATCTCCTGCAGTGTTCCTGAGGCTGGCAGGGAGCAGCAAGGATGGGAGGTGGGAATCTTGTGGAGGAGCACTGGCTCATTGCAGCCATCTGTGCTGAACCTGCTGTTGGCTGTTGTGTATGGAGACCAGAGGCTGTGCTCAAGTGTTGGAAACAGCTGGAGTGCATGGTTTTGCCTGCCCCATGTTGTGTATCTGTGGTTGTCTTCCTTCAAGGCCTTGTCCTAACGTTTTCCCTCTCTGCTTTCCCAACAGGCCTGCCATTGTGGTGCTTCTGATGTCCATGGTGAACGAGAGGCAGCCTTTTGTGCTGCGCTGTGCTGTCCTCTATTGCTTCCAGTGCTTTCTGTACAAAAACCAAAAGGGCCAGGGGGAGATTGTCTCCACGCTGCTGCCCTCCACCATCGACGGTAGGCAAGGCTGGCACCACTGCTTCGTGCAGCAGCTGTCAGTGTCTGATCCAAGCAAGATCTGTCTTAGCATTTCTCTCAAATGCCACTAGTTTAATTTTTCTGAGCTTTAAGTGGGTTTTTATGTCTTTTAATGTTGTCATGGCCTCTTCTAATCTCACTTGTACCTCTTGGCTGTTCCGGTAGCTACAGGTAACTCGGTCTCAGCTGGCCAGCTGCTCTGTGGGGGCCTCTTCTCCACGGACTCTCTCTCCAACTGGTGTGCTGCTGTGGCCCTGGCCCATGCCTTGCAGGAGAATGCCTCTCTGAAGGAACAGCTCCTGAGGGTTCAGCTGGCGACCAGCATCGGCAACCCGCCGGTGTCGCTGCTGCAGCAGTGCACCAACATCCTCTCGCAGGTACGGCCCGCTCACGGGGAACTGGGACTGCAAGGGTGCTGCTGCCCTGGGCAGGGGCACTACTGGAGGGCAGGGCTGCAAACCTAACCAGCAGAGGGTGCCCTCCCTTGCAGACTGGTTTTATGCCTCGCTTGAAGCACTCTGTGCTGCAGGGGCGGGAGAGCAGCAAACCTGGCTTGCAGCAGTGACTGCTGCTTGCCGGTGTGTGCTCTCAGCAGGCAGAAAGCCCTAAAGCATCTAGACCTTAAACTTGGTTTAAAAGACAAGGCAAGCTGGCAGGACCCACAGGCCTGTTTTGTGGCTGAAGTGATGTCTGGTTGGCTTTTAACTGCTAACTGGAAACATTCTGAGGATACCAGGCTCTTGTGTAGAGATGGTTGCTGGGTTTGCTGGTCAAGCCCAAGGGCTTGTCTGACCATGACCTGTTAATGCCTGGCTTTGCAAATGGCAAGTGAGTGGAGTTCACCTCCTAGGCCACACTTCCTTTTGCCATGCCCTCTGTTCTGTTTTCCCCAAATAGTTAATTGTGGCAGCAATCAGCCTTTCCTGCAGTTGAGAACAAAGGCAGAGTGCTGGAATTTGGGATGAATTCACCTGCCTTTACCTGCTCCAGCTGAATGCACTCAGCACTCCCTACCCTTTTCTCAGCACTTTTGTCTGAGGTAAACTGGAGTCAGGAAAAACTGCCTGGAAGTGACTCAAGGGCTGCCAGTGTGGGGGGCTGTGTCTGCAATGTGTTGCCCTGCAGAGCTCTGCAGTAATGTGTGTGTAACTTGCAGGGGGATAAGATCGACAGACGGGTACGTACCGACTGGCACAGCTTTGGCATCTCCTGGGGTCTTTAACTGCTTCTGACATGTTTCCACTCACAGCTCCGTGTGGCAGTGGGGTTTGGGGATTTTCCTAGCGTAACCAAGCTCACTCTGTGTCTGCAGGGCATTCTCTGGGGGTGCTCCACTCTGGGATGAAGGTTGTGGGTAGCATGGGTGCTTTCTTTCCAGTGGCAGGCTCCTCCACCTAACAGATACCTCTTCCTGTTAGAAAGATGGGAACGGTACAAGTGCTGTTTTCTGACTGGCCTGCAGCCAACAGCTGGTACAATCTCAAGTGGGAAGATGGTGCTGATTTCCTGACTGCTACACCTCCCCCAGCTGTTTAACCTGCCTCCTGGCCTCCTTGTACCTTCTACTTACCAGAGATTTTAACCTTGGAGCTGCTAGTTGTGACTAGCAGGGATCTTGTTACTAGCAAACAATCCCTGGAGTGAGCTGTTTGACCTTCAGGCTGCTACTTAAAGCCCTCAGTTGGTTATCTGGGGCAGAAAAATAACCCATTCTGAAATATGGCTACTGTGAGATTTCTGTTTTATTTGTCACCTTGGTCACAGCTGTCCTGAGGGGTGGGATTGTGCCATTAACAGCCCTGAGCTGTAGCACAGCAGCCCTGGAGAGCTGCCATCTCTCACAGTAGGTACTACCAAATAGCTGTGCTATTTTTCCAGAGAGGGTGTTCTGGGCTGAGTGGAAATCCTGAGGCAGAGCATGTTCCTCTGAGCTCAGAAGAGCAGGCAGTGCCTGAGGACAGATGTGGTTTGTGCCTGCTTCCAGCAGATGTGTGCTGCAAGCCTGACACTTATGCCAGTGTTGTCTTAAGAAGCTGAGGATGTGCCAGTGTGCTGCAGGGCAAGGCTGCCAGTGCCAGAGGTCATCCCTAGTGCACATGTACTGACTGACAGTGTTGGGACAGTCAGAGGCAGCTCCCTGGGCATCCTCTCTTGCCTTTGTGGGTAACCCCACTATGTGCCAGTGAATCTATCTGAAACATGTCATTAGACTGGCTTGGAAAGGTGTCACCTGAGGAACAGGGAGGTCATGGACTGCTGAGAGTGCAGGGCGAGGGAAGTGCATGGTGCTGATGGGGAAAGCTACACAAGCTAGTCCAGAGGAACAGAGCGGGCAAGAGGAGAGCAGAGTATGGTGGGCACTGAGCAACTGGCAGTGAGGTCTAGGTCAGTAGAAGGCAGCTGTGGCCTTCAGCTAGAAGGGAAGCAGCAAAAAAGGTGATCTGTGCTAACAGAGTGCCAGGGTCATAGCCAAGCTGCAGACACACCTGGAGTAAAGACTGAGCTAGGAGAGCTTATGATACTCACTGTGCAACACAACAGCCAGGTGCTGAGTGCTCTGCTGTGCCCACACTTCACTTGGACCTGTGGAAGGGATGATGGTGACCAGGGGCCAGATGCTGCCTTTTGTGTGTGCAGCATTAGGGGTGGCTGCCACAGCCTTGCTATCTGAGCTCTGTGTTTTGCTTTAAGGAGGTGGTTTGATCTCAGCATTGGTGATGCAGCACCTCAGGAGGAAGCTCTGGAAGCCAGGCTCTGCAAGGCTTGCTATTTCCTCCCAGAGTTGTTAGACTCAACTCCTGTCTCTCTTGTGGTTTGCAGTGGCAGTTGGGTAGCTGAAGGCCTACTACAGAAGATCTTCTTGCCAGGCTCACTGGCTGTCCTGCTGAGCAGACTGGCTTGGGCACAGACCCCAGGGGCTTTTGTAATGCTCAGCCAAGTTAAGCCCCACACTGCCTTCAGCTCTAAAGCACAGGGGTTAGCAGTTCAGTGTCTCCAGCACAGACACTGTTGATAAGCGCTTCACTGTTTTGCCACTATCTCTTCCCTGTGACCAATTGTTCCAGTCTATACTCTTCCCCCTCTTTTGAAGATCTCCCAGCAATTCTGTGTGCCTCATCTTGCCTTTGTGACTTGGCTTTAGTTTCCAGTTACTTTCCAGTTTCATAGATGCTTGTGTGAGGCTCAGCTTTCCATCCAGGGAGGATTTGCCTTGTTTGCCTTCTGAAGGTTGACTGTTGAGAGATGCCTGTTGTAGCGCTGCTGCACCCACAGTGCCTGCAGCAGAGACAGGGGGAACAGGATTGAGAAGAGAGTCAGTTTGAATGTGAAAAGTCCTTTTCCCTACTTAACAAAAGTAGTGCAGGCAGCATTCCCCTTGCAGGGTGAGTGGGCACACTGGCTGAACCCAGAGCCACTCTAGTGCTGTGTTTCTTTGCTTAGAGAACACTTAGCACCTTGTATTCTGCAGGGCAAGGCTTGGTGGGTGCATCTCTCCTCCCAGGGAGTCCTCTCTTCACTTAAATTACACTTTTTGTCTTCTGTACAGGGGATTGTGTGTGTGGTCCCTCATCTCACCCTAGCATTCATTAGAAATGCAGCACTAATCATAGGATGGTTTAGGTTGGAAGGGAACTCAAAGCTCATCCAGTTCCAACCTCCAAAGGCAGGGACACCTCCCACTAGAACAGGTGGCTCAAGGCCTCATCCAGCCTGGCCTTGAACACCTCCAGGGAGGTTGTGGAGCAGAGAATCACAAAATGGGATCTTTGATCACATTCTGTGATTCTGTGCTCCACAACCTCTCTGGGCAACCTGTGCCAGTGTCTCACCACCCTCACTGCAAACAACTTCCTCCTAACATCCAGTTTCAATCTCCCCTCTGCCAGTTCAAACCCATTACAATCCTGTCATTACAAGACCTTGTAAACAGTCCCTCCCCAGCCCTTCTGTAGGCCTCCTTCAGATACTGGAAGGCCACTCCAAGGTCTCCTGGAAGCCTTCTCTTCTCCAGGCATCAGAGCCCAAACTCTCTCAGCCTGTCCTCATGAGTTAGGATGTTATAGTGGTGTTACTGTGCAGTGAGTTTAGGATGTTGCAGTGATGTTAACTTCATGGGGTCACATCTGTGCTGCTTGTTTTGCTCTGGGAGTGGTTCAGTCTGGTTTAATTTTTGTGCCACCAAAGCACTAAAGCTGTGTGCAGTGTAACTAACGAGTGTGTGGGGGGGTGTCCTGAAAGATGTGCTTGTTGCTTGTCTTGATGAGGAGACAGAAGTGTGTGAGCCTGCAATGGAGAACAGCTTCTGGGGGTGTTTTAGTCTTCCACTGCAGAAAGATAACAGCTTGGATTTTTTTTTTTTTTTTTTTGACTCTTTCCAGGGCAGCAAAGTCCAGACTAGGGTTGGACTGCTGATGTTGCTTTGCACTTGGCTAAGCAACTGTTCAATTGCTGTCACCCACTTCCTCCACAACACAGCCAATATTCCCTTTGTATCCTTCACCTGCTTGCAGAGTAAAGTGCTTGCTGGAACTGCCTGAGGTTGCTCGTGTGCAAGCTGAGTGTTGATGTAGATCACACTGCAGGACACCTCCTGGGGTGGGAGGAGCAGCCAGCACTTTGCTCATAGATTGACAGAATGGCTTGGGTTGGAAGGGACCTTCAAGATCATCCAGTTCCAACTCCTTGCTGTGGGCAGGGACACCTCCGACCAGCCCAGGCTGCTCAAGGCCTCATCCAACCCGGCCTTGAACACCTCCAGGGAGGGGACATCCACAGCCTCCCTTGGCAACCTGTTCCAGTGTGTCCCTATGCTCACCGTCAGGAATTTCTTTGCTGTCAGTGCCCTGTGGATGCTGAGCTGTCCATAAGATGTGTTTAGTTAGAGTACAGTGGAAGGCTTCTCATTCTGCCAGCCAAGTGCATTCCTCATTCTGACAAGCCCCTTAGTATTTTTAGTGTGCCTTAGCTTCTACCCTAGAGGAAGGAAGGAGGCTTCTTATTTATTGCTGCCCTTGCTTTTCAGGAAGAACTCTGACAGAAGTACTTAAGGCTTAAACTGTCACATTATCCTAACTGTTGGAACAACTAAATCTCTTGGGTTCAGCATGAAGTTACTGAGGGGAGAGACTGCAGGGGACCTACGGATTGCTTGAGTCCCTCAAAACTAGAGATAGCTTTGTGAGGGTTCCATCATTGTTTTGTCTGCTTCCTAATCAAGAGTGGTTTTACATAAGAAAATAATTGCAACTGGGAATTTGTAGAGGGAGGAGAATGTTACATGTGTTGTGCCTCTGAAGTACCTCAGCCTTAACAAGAGCTCCAGCTCACGGGGCAGATAGCTGAAAACCTTGGAGAGGAGGAGCAGCTCGTCCAAGGCCTGTGTGCACTTCTGCTTGGCATCTCCATCTACTACAATGACAATTCCCTTGAAAATTACAGGAAGTGAGTATGATGTGGGAAGGGAGCATGGGACAGGCATGAGAGACTGCAGGGAAGGTTCTGTGGGGGGGGCTGATGGTGGCTCAAGAGGCTGCTAACTGCAGCATTGAATGTTCTCCACGTACATTCCTTAGGGAATGAAGAATAAGTGCCCCAGCTCTAGTTCTGCATAGCTCCTCCTGCCCTGTGTGCTCCTGGGCTGGGAAGAGATGTGAATGGCAGCTGGAAAACTGCCCCTGTAATGCAGAGCACCTGGTGCAGTTAAGACTGGGGCCAGATGATCAATAATCAGAGTTGAAAGTGCAAAGAGCCAGCTTGAGGGGAGGATGGGCTTGGTCCTCACCAAGAGTTGCACTGCGATTTGTCCTTTTCCAGAGAGAAGCTGAAGCAGCTGATTGAGAAGAGGATTGGCAGGGAGAACTTCATTGAGAAGCTTGGCTTCATTAGCAAACATGAACTGTACTCCAGAGCTGCTCAGAAGCCACAGCCTAGCTTTTCTAGCCCAGACCACATGATGTTTGACCACGAATTTACCAAGCTTGTAAAGGAGCTGGAAGGTGAGATGCTAACTGCAGGGGTTGTGATGAGCTGCTGGGTGTGCAGTATGATGGTTCTGGATGGAGCGTTCTGAAGGATGTTGCAGTAACAGCAATGCAGGCTGAGTTTCTAATGCTCACTTAAACTGTTTTGAGGACATAAAAAGATGAACTGGGCTTTAGCTGACAAACTGTTTCTGGCAGGTGTCATAAGTAAAGCTATTTACAAGTCCAGCGAGGAGGATAAAAAGGAGGAGGAGGTCAAGAAGACATTGGAACAGCACGACAACATTGTGACTCACTACAAGAAAGTCATTAGAGAGCAGGTAAGGGGCAGCCACACTGTGCATGTACCTCCACAAGTTGGTGGCCCTGCTTTCAGGGGCACCACAGTGCAGTTTTCCCACTGTTCCAAAATGGCTAACAAGGGATCTGGCAATGCAGAGGCACTTCTCAAAACACTTAAGGCAAGTTTGGGTTCTACTGAATGTTGGTGTTTAGAATACTGGTGCAGTTTACTGGAGGTCAGGGATCTGGGATGGACAGGGAATGAAGGGACAGTGGAGATGCACCAGTGAGACTTCACAGAACATGTGATGACTGCAATTAACAGGTTTCTGTAATGACTCTTGAGGCAAAACACATGCCTGCAGGCTTCAGTGTGCTGGAGAAAAAAATGATAGCCATCAGGTTCCATATGTTTCCT
The DNA here is from genome assembly GCA_013399055.1 of Ramphastos sulfuratus. Classification (NCBI taxonomy): domain Eukaryota; kingdom Metazoa; phylum Chordata; class Aves; order Piciformes; family Ramphastidae; genus Ramphastos; species Ramphastos sulfuratus. Next base: position 151,497 of record WBNM01019205.1, on the reverse strand, counting down.
TTTTCCTGGTGTGGGGATGCTGGAGGTCTCCAAAAGATTGGGAAGGCATTGGCCTGGTGAGGGGCATCTGTCTCTCCCAGGTTTTCCTCCCAGGAATAACTCTCTAGACCTGTGAGAGGCTTTGCTCTCAGTGTCCCTTGTACAGACCCATGTACTGATGGAGCTGAGGTTTTGCTGTTTTTCCTCTGCCTTCCTTGGTGCTCTGTTGCCCAGTGCTGTTATGTTGTTACTCCAAGTGCCTCTCTTGCTTCCACAGGACCAGGAGCTTGAAGAATTAAAGCAACGAGTTAACACTTTAACATCTCAGAATGAACAGCTCCAAGCAACAGTTACACAGCAAGTGTCACAGATCCAGCAGCACAAGGATCAGTACAATCTCCTGAAAGTGCAGCTAGGTAGGCTTCAGGAAGCCAAGTTCCCTTGCTAGTGCAAAGCTCTGGTGGGATTCACAGCAAGCTGCAGAGCAGTTCCAGCAGGCAGCCTTCTGCCTCCTCAGGCCTGCTGCTCTGTGTCCTGCAGCACCTGGAAGCCTCCCACAGAGATAAAATGCACTTTCCTCAACTTAATGTGGAGCGTTGCAAACGATTTTGTTCAAGCTGCTTTGCTGCAGGTGTGCCCGGGGAGGAGCTGAAGCTGGGTGCCTGGGATCTGCTGGTGGAGGCTTTCTACACTTTCTAGTCAGTCCCAGACTGTTGTTGCTGTTCAGACTCAGCAGAAGAGATAAGCCGTGGGGTGTGCTGAAGCTGGGGCCTGTGAATGATAGCAGGACTTGGGGAAGAGCTGTGCAAGATGGGGCCTATTACTGTCACTAGAGAGAGATGCTTAAATCAGGAGAGCATATTGAAGTTGTCCCAAGGGGAGAGTGCCTGATAAGCTGGATCTGGCATGATTCCTGAAAGTAGTCCTGCCTTCAGGACTGCCCATGACTAAAATTACTGGAGGAGACACTTGTCTTTCCTCTGTGGAATGATGTAACTGGGAACTTGCTTTGGCTGAAGTGAGTGAGGCAGCAGGCAGGGGCAGTCACAAATACACCCTGGGAAGAGTGGCAAAGCAGAGCTTTTGATTCAGCTCTTGACAGAGAATTCTAAATCCTCTGCTTTTGTTTCCTGAGTTAGGATGGCTTCTGCTGCCCTGTGAGGCAGGAGGAGGATGGGCCAGGACTCTTAATTGGGTGTGTTTGAACCTAGCTGTGAAATGAAGTTGGTGTTGGTGACCTCTGTTACAAACTGTCTTTTAGGAAAGGACACTCAGCACCACAACTCCCATGGTGACACGTTCCAGGTGAACGGCTTTCAGACAGAAGAAGTGAGCAGACTGAAAGAGGAGTTGGAAGAATGGAAAACCAAGCATGAACTGCTGCAGGGGCAGTTAAGGGAACGGGAGTCTGTGAGTGAAAACCTGGTAGGTGCTGTCTCAGCACAACAGACCACAACTGGCTGCATGCTGAGAGTGGGAAACTTGCTGGGAGGTGGCTTGAGCAGGGCCTCTTCTGCCTCACACTGTCCCCAAGAGGACTTTGTGCAGCTATACAGTCACTGGGGCTTTCTTCAGTATATTTTGGGTAGGAAAAAAGTAGTTCTAGGTGTCTCCCTCAGGAGGGAGTAATGTCCAAAACACATTTATGGTGGTTTCCATTTTGCTGTGCATTGGTGAGGTGCTTTTTGCATCCACTCTAGAGGACACCATCCAGCAATCAGAGCTTTGTGATGTGCATTTCTTAACCTGTTTTGCACCCTCTCTGCTGGTAGTTTTGGTCATGCAAGCACAGGGGTTTGCCTTGTGCTCTGATGTGACTGTTCAGTCTGTCTGGCTCTGATTTTCTCTTGTTGCTGTTACAGAAGTCCCCACAGCTAGAAATGGGAACAGCAGAGCAGTCTTCACAGACCAGCAGATCTGGTGGCTTGGAGCACAATGATGAACTGCAGAAGGTGAGTTTGTGGTACTTCAGCAAAGCTGACGTGAAGAGTGGTAGGTGGGGGTGGGAAGGGAGCTTTGGCAGGAAGGAGCATAGATTGCTGAGCATGTTGGGGTTTTTAGTGGGGTACCCTCATGTGAAGAGCATCCAGGTTATTCATCCAAAAATTATCCTACAATCATAGAATGGTAAGGTTGGAAGGGACCTCAAGGATCATCCAGTTCCAACCCCCTGCCATAGGCAGGGACACCTCCCACTAGTACAGGTCACTCAAGGCCTCCTCCAACCTGGCCTTGAACACCTCCAGGGAGGGAGCAGCCACAACCCTCCTGGGCAACCTGTTCCAGTGTCTCACCACCCTCACTGTAAAGAACTTCCTCCTAACATCCAGTCTAAATCTTCCCTCTGCCAGTTTAAACCCATTGCCCCTTGTCTTGTCATTGCAAGACCTTGTCAATAGTCCCTCCCCAGCCTTCCTGTAGGCCCCCTTCAGATATTGGAAGGCTGGATCAGAGAGCTCACAGTGCCTTGGTAAGTCATAAAGAATGGGCTTCTGCACCAAGGATGGAACTGTGTGGAGGATGCTGCTGGGAGTGCTGTGGTGTGAAACACCTTTAGAACACTGACTGAGCCTTGGCTGGCACAGAAGAGTGTTTGTAAGAGCAGGGTGGAAATGCCTGTTGCTGACTAACTTTGTCTTCTAGAGAAACAGGTGCTGTGCTCTCCTAGAGGGAGCTGCACCTTTCCTCTCAGTAGGAAGCAGTTCCTCTGGTAGCAAGTAGGAAAAATGTGATGTGAATAACAACTTTCCTCTAGTGAATTAACTTAAAATATGTTTTGTCTTTGTGTCCTGCAGGAATTAGAAATGCTCAGGAGTCAGATACAGCTACACGCTGCAGAAATCTCTAAGCTTCAGTTGGAAAACCAAAAGCTACAAGTAAGTAATGGTACTAGTGAAAAAGTTTTTCTGATTTTCTCCCTGGGGACTAAACTGAAGACTTCACTTCCTGCCTCTGCTATCTATAGCTGTTGTCCCAACCCAAGCATGTTCTAAGAACATAGGCTGATAAGAGATTCCAGCAGTCCTAAATGTTAACTAGGAAAATCCTTCCTGAGGAAAGAAGGAACTTCCAGCCCTTCATTTGCCATTGCAAGAGAGAATCCAGTGGGGAAAAGCTCAGGTGTTTGATGTACAGATCACCTAAGAGGAAGGCTTCTGCCACTACCAAGGCTCAGCTGCTCTGAAGGCAGATGCCATTGCGGTGTTGGCCATGTGTGCTGTGAGGTGGAGGCACATTCAAGTGCTCCATGCTGCCACTGGCTGTCAGGCCACTTCAGTGCCACCCTCCAGACTGCCTGCCTTCCCTAGAGCTTTGCCTAAAGGTGGCTTTGTAACTGGGGAAGCAATTGTCCTGAATTCATGGCAGGCTGCAGTTTTAGCTGAGACAGCTGCTCCATTTTGGAGGTAATAACTGTGGGCAGGGCTGGCTGAGACTAAACTTTTGCTGGTTTTAGTAGTCACGTACAAAGATGTGGATATTTAGATGGGAAAAAAGACACCTTTGACACTTAAGAGGCTTTTGGCCTCTGACAGAATCTGCCTATCAACAACCCAGCAGCCCTTTAGAGAGCCACTCCTATGGGTTTGTGCCCACCCTGTTCATTGAGACCCCAGGAAGCGCAGATCTGCTTCCTGATGCCTTCCAGCATAGGATGCATGGAACTGCCACACCTTAGCTATGCTGCAAGAAGAAAACAGGGTTTGAAATCCCAGGACTGACTGCGTAAGGTCTTAGCCTGCTGTCTTTGGATGGAGGCATTGAGTGCTCTGACGTGGAATTTCCTGTCCCCAGAACGTGGCTGCAGATCCTGTGTTAGGAGATGGTGCAACAGCAGCAAACAGCTCGGAACTGGAGGGGAGACTTCAGCAAGAAATAAAAGAACTGAAGGTTGGTAGTGGGTGGACATCACACCAAGACACTTGGTCCTCAGCCTTCAGTTAGGAGGACTTCTACAGTAGGAAAGGCTGTGGCTGGAAGAGGTTTGTTTCCTCTGCATCTGAAGTGCTCCAGGCTATGCAAGGGGAAGCTGGATGCATCTCCTGCCTTTTGGGAAATGTAGGCCCTGTCTGCCTTTAAAGAAGTGGTTAGGAAATGGCCTTACACTCCGGTTTGGCTGGGAGGAAGGCAGCCACTGTCTTACTCCTGGTTGGGAATAAGAGGGTTTGGGTGAGGAAGTGTGTGGGAGCAAGGCCACAGGGCTCTTGGTGGGGTTGGAGCTGTTGCAGGTGGTGCGTGGAAGGTGTTTGTAGGAAACAAGGCCTCAGCTGTTCTGTGCCTGTGGCTAATGTGTGGATTTGTCCTGTGGCCAGAGCGAAGTGAAAGCCCTCTCAGAGGAAAAAGAAGTGCTAAAGCAGCACCTGGACTCATCCAGCAGCACAGTTGCTATCTTGCAAGATGAGAAAAGTAAGCTGCAGCAAGAAGTTGCAGAATCAAAGAAGGAGCAGGATGACCTGCTGGTGCTTTTGGCTGACCAGGATCAGAAGCTGCTGGCACTGAAGATCAAGCTGAAGGATTTGGGTTTCCCGGTAAGCAAAGCAATGGCTCCAGCGGGTTCCTGGGGCTGAGCTGGGGGCTGCTCACCCTGCCTGGGCTGCTTTCTCAACTTCTATGGGCTGCTAAAAGGTGATGATGCCTCCTGAAAAGTGTTCAGCTTGGGGTTGTGAGAGGCACCTGTCAAGCTCTTGTGAAGAGAACCTGCCCTGTGTGCCTGCAATGATGCCTGCCCATGGGCCTGCCCTTGCTGCAGCTTCTGCCAGCTGCAGAAAAAGCAGCTGGTGGCTGTGTGAATGCAAAGGGACTGTTCCATAGGTAGCACAAGTGGTAACTAGAGAGCTTTAGTCTGCTTCTGAAGCAGCACTGCAAGCTCAGGGCAGTGCTCATGGCCTTGTTGGGCAGCTTGTTTCAAGAACCCTTTGCAGCTGGACGTGTGAAGTTCCTCAGTGGAAGGTGTGGGGCAGAGCAGATGGTGCTGAGCAGAGGCTGTGGTCCCCAGCAGGCAGCCACCCTTGGCCAAGGAGCCTTTACTCAGCACCAACTGACACAGGATGGTTTTAGGCTGGCTTTAAGCTTCACTCCCCAGCAGCTGCTTGCCTTGAGGAGGCTGGATCAGAGCAAGGGATGTTACTCCTCACAGCAGATCTTCCCTCATTCCAGGTTGAAGATGATGATGACATTGAATCTGGAGATCAAGGAGATGAAGATGAGGATGGGGATGAAGAGGAGCAAGACTAGAAAGCTTTTGTGTCTCCCTGTGAAAACTAGATTGCATTGTTATTGGGGGGAAAAAAAATCTACTCTTGGTATACAAAGCAAAACATCTGCTGATGAGAGGCAGATGGGAAAATGGCAACTGTGGGACAAGTTCCAAGTTACTGAAGTGTTTGAGACCCTTTCATGCTAGGTAAAGCAAACCAAAATCACTTCTTTAGGTTCTCCATGAGTATCCCAAATTGTACTTACTTAGAAGTTGCTTTAGACACAGTTTAAAGCTTGAGGATTGACAATGTGGCTGCCTCAGTTCATTGTCCCTGACAGGAGTTCTGTGCATTTGTCTCTGGTTTTAACCTTCTGGAACTCTTTGACACAATTAAATACAGAAGTATTTGGTTTAACACCTGTCAGATGGAGTCATTGCTGCCCCTGCCTTCAGCGCAGAGCTTCAGTGTAATTCGTGGCTTCCTGTAAAGAGCAGTGGTGAGGTGGAGGGTTGGGGTGGCTGCAGTGTGTGGTGGCCACTCTGCCAGCCTCGTGGGCTGGTTCTCCAGGTGTGCCTGGACCTGCACAGCATCGAGTGCCTTGACACCTGAGACAGCCGCAGCGGAACCGCAGCGCCATGCTCACAGCGTGGGAGAGGGTTCCTGGAAGGCTGCACAAGAGAGCTGGTGGCTCTCGGGAGAGTCTGTGGGGAAACAAAGACCAATCCACTCTTTTTTCCTGAAGATCTAATGTGCTACTGAGTCAGCATCAAAGTAAGTTAAAGACCTGCTGACTACTTCAGTAAGGAAATGAAATCTCCTATGATTTATATAACTTATTGGCTCTTGATGAGTGAATAAAAGAGAACATTTTAAAAGAAAACAGTGAAGAGAGTAAGTGCATCACTTTCATTTGGTGGGTAACAGGTGTGTCCGCTTGGTACTAGTTGATTGAACTCTCCTCTTGAATAAAGTCTATTTTAATACACATGTAAAACTGTCTAAACCCAGCCAGGGTGCCCAGTACTGTCCCATGCACTGGGGCTCTCATCACAGGGCTGCCGGTGCAGGTCACGCAGGCTGTCGTCAACGTTGCCTTCAGCTGCTAAACTTTCTCAAGGCTGCTTTTAAAAGCAAAACTGTTCCTTAAATAACTTGAGGAACAGCAGGAAACAAAGAATCCTTCAAAGTCTCACCTCTGTGTTCAAGCTGAACTTGTTGGAAGGAGCAGTTGAAATAAGCTCTACAGTTGTGCTCCATGCTCAGGCAGATTTTTTTTTTTTTGCAGTTGGGGGAAAAGGGCAAGGATGAGAAGCAATCCTAGAAAATGAGCTGGAATGCTTTGTGGCCATGAGTGCCTTACTTCCATACAGCAAGGCCTGGTTCCCACTTCAGTGGGACCTGCCTTCTGCTGAAGGGGAGCTGTGAGCAGCCAGCTTGCTGGTGCTGCCTGCCCACCACTTCTCAAGAGGGAGAGCAGCAGCATGCAGCCCCAGAAAGCTCTTCTATATGGCTGTGCTATGTTTACTTACCCAGCAAGAGCTGCACATGGGTTTAGGGGCAGGAGGACTTTGATTCTAGGTTGTGGTTGTTCAGTGATGTGAAGAAGCTCTAAGGGAGCTAACAGCTTTTCTGCTTGCAAAGCCTCCTCACAAACACTTCATGAATGCAGCCCCCAGCTGCTGACTTAGTCTAAGTCTCTCTCCTTAACTTTGCAGAGTGATTTGGACAGAGTGGTGGTGGTGAAGGGCTGGTGTCAGGAAGCACCATGGCCTTGTCAGGTATGGAGAGCCTGGGAAAGCTGATGTGGCCTGTAGAGGTGGAGCGGCAGGGAGAGCTGCACTTCCCTCCCTGTATCCCACTTGGGTGGGATGGGTGACCTTGCAGGCTCTTTTATGCACCTTTTACCTTGTTCCAGATGATTTTACTTTCTTGGCTTCTGGTGCCTTCTGTGAGGTCTCTCAAAATGCTGTGGGCAGAAATGAACAGATTTATGTTAGTTTTCTTCAGTCTGGGATCATGCCCTAGCAGACAAGTGTGCCTGTCCACAGCAGAGGGGAGGGGCACAGAGGAAGGAAGATGGGGAAAGAAACCAACCTTGTCCTTGCACTGGTGAGGCAGAATCACCTGAAAAGAAAGCACAGCCCCAACCTCAGTATGGGAAAGCACAAGGCAGGTGCTAGATGGTCTGGCCTGACCTTGGTCAGGAGCTGTTCATCTGGTCCCTGGCCTGGCCAGCAGTGCCACTCCTCAGAGATGGTACCCAGCAGAGGTGGTATCCAGCCAGGGGCTTTTGCCATCCTCTGCAGGGCTCTTCTTGGGAAGTTCTTCCTTTTGGATTCAGCTTTGAGATGTTTGAAATTGCAAAAAATGCAGGAAGAGATAACTAGGTGGGGTAGGAAGTTGAGGAGACAGACAAACTGGTTACAAACAGGTTTGAAAGAAGCCTGTTCAAAGCCCTTTTCCCAGCTAGAAAACCTGTTTTGTTGTTGATTTCATTGCACCAGCCTAGTGGTGGCTGTGCCTGCTGGCAGCAGGACGGGTCTGGAGTGTAACTGTACCCTTGCCAAAGGGGTGGCCTCTGCCCAGGAGGTATTCACTTAACTCTGCATCCTGAGCTGCCTCATGAAAATCAGACTTAGCCTTAATTCTTTGGTATTTTTTCTTGTCACATCATGACAGACACATGAATGTAGGGTGCTCAGCTCACCCTGCACAGCCTTTGGGTCCTTTCCACAGTCTCTCTGTCAAAGTTAAGCAGGCCAAGAGGTGCTGAGCTGCAGTGAGTACCAGGAGTGAAGAGCAGAAGCTCTGCTGGTGGTTTGGTAACACTGGGAGACCAGAGCTGGTGTTTATGTGCCATGTCCAGAGCCAGCAGCGTGGGCCCCTTCATGGACAAGCTCTCAGTGCAAGAGCCCTCAGGAAAGGTCCAGCACTGGACATGGGAAGTCTTTGTGATTTCCTTAAAGCAGCTGCTGCCCTGTTTTCTGGGTCAGTTGTTGGCAAGCACGGATCCAGGGCAGCAAAAGCAGCCTTACCTGTGCTATGCTGCCTCTGTCTGCTTCTGCAAGCTCCAAAATTGCCAGAGCCTCTTCACTTGTGTGAAGCTCTTCCTAGAAAACAGAATCAAAGCAGAGGTTCAGCAGAGTGCACAGGCCAGAGAGGTCTTGGGGTCAATGAACAGCTGAGTTAGTTCAGCTGCAACTGCCCTCCAACACCAGTCGAGTGCCTGTGCTTGGCTGAGCTCTGCCCTTTTCTTCTGCAGCACAACTTTGCTGTGAAAAGGGAAGGGAAACAGGTCTGTTATTTGCTCACTGCCCCCTCAGCTGCAGTTTAAGGTGAGTCTGTCACACAACTACCCTCTCTGCTACCCCATCTGGCATGTTCCTATCTCATGCTCCTCCCTGCCCAGCACAGTGGGGCGTGTGCAGGGTTGCCTGTGCAAGGCTGCCTTTTGGCAAGTGACATCTACAGCTCGGGGCTCCTCCAGGTGAGGTGGTAGAGCTCCCCTGGCATGCAGAGCCCACTCAATTGATTTGTGCAAAGCCCCAAGCCCTCCCTTTGGGGGGAAGTGATGATCTCATGTCATTAGGCAGGTAGTTGTGGCACTCCCAAACTGCTCTCTGCTAATGCACAGCCCTGCTGTGACAGCTGTGGATGTTCCCACACAGCTCTGACTCTGCTCCATGAGGCAGGTACAGAATGGGACATTTATTTGGAATGATGTTTCAGGTCATTCCAAGGAATGGGGCTGGGCAGGCCTGAGCTCGCCGCCTATCACTTCTATGAAGCACTAACAACCTTGTGACACTGTTCTTGATAAAGGTCATCCTGCTGGCAGCAAACTGTGACGCAGTGCACTGGGCTCCCCAGGCTGAAGTGAAAGTCAGGCCAAGGCCAAACACCCCTGGTGTGTGGTGCTGTGCCTTGGAGCTGTGTCACTGCTGGACAGAGAGGGGACAGCCAGTGGTCACCAGCAGCTGCTGCAGGACAATAACCCCCTGGGCAGACAGGCTGTGTGGTTGCAGGCAGGTGCTGGTGCCAGCCCAGAGCAGCCGTTACTCCTCAGGCTGCTGTGTTCTCACGGGGGGAGATCCTTGAGCAACCACGAGCTCTGGGGTCAGTGTCACAGAGGGGCCTCGGCCTGGCCCCATGACAGCAGGTGACAGATGAATTACTCCCTTGGCAGCGAGACCTGAGGCACAGGAGAGCCCAGGCTGCTCCAGCCAGCTCAGCAACCAACTCCTGCCTGACCCCTGTGGTGGGCTACGTGAGAGGCTGAGTGTCAGAGCTGCTCCCCAGCTGCTGGGGCTGGCACGGAGCACAGCTCCGCCTGTGTCACACCAGGCCAAGGACAGCCCAAGGGTGGGCAGACACCGGGACAGGTTGCTCAGGGAGGCTGTGGATGCCCCTTCCCTGAAGGTGTTCAAGGCCAGGCTGGATGAGGCCTTGAGCAATCTGGGCTAGTGGGAGGTGTCCCTGCCCGTGGCAGGGGGTTGGAACTGGATGATCTTGAAGGTCCTTTCCAACCCAAACCATTCAATGAATCTAGGCATCAATGACACCACTGAGGCTCAGGCACTGCACTGTGCTGTTCCTGGATGTCCATCAGAGCAGAAGCCACTCCCAGAAGCACACAAGCCCAGGAGGAGCTTTGCTGGCAGTTGCATGGCTCTGAATTCACTGCTCCCAGCCCGTGTTCCCACTAGTGCTGCCTACATGTTAAGGTATTTGCAGGGATGTGACCTGAAAGCCTTTCCTCCTTCCACACCTGACTCACCCCAGCTCTCAGCCTGGCCTGTCTGCTCCTCCCTCTCTTTCAGAATGCAGCATGGGGTGGCACAAGGGGCCTGCAGAGCTGCTGTTAGCAGCTGAAGACAGAAGTAGGTGCAAAAGGGCAGGATCTCTGCCTCCTTAGTGCAGGAAGGGCCCACATCTCAAACCCTCCAGGTTTCCTCTGAGGTCTGTAACTGCACCAGGAACTCCATCACGGAGTTGGGCAGCTCACTGGGAAAAGAGCTGAGCTCCTGCATTGGCCAAAGGCAATGTGGCTTCTCCACTGACCAGGGGAGGCTGCAGGCACGTTCTGCTTTGAGCCATCAGTGCAAGCCTTCCTGCACCTCTTCTGGTGACAGCCTCACTGCTGACCACCAAAAGATTCAGTCTGAAGTCAGACCAAGCTACAGCCAAATGGCTTTGTGTCATCTTCCATGGTGACAAACTGGACAGCGCAAAGTCCCCCGCTTGGTCTCCAGCTGCCCTCCCAAAGAGCCCCTGGCTCCCCCCTGCATCCTTTCAGGCTCAACAGGTTTGCTGCAGGCTGCATTCTTCTGCCAATGGCTCTGAAAGACGAAAGCTGCCGAGGTCATTCGTTAGCCCTTGTTCAGTCTCAGAGGTGTCTCTGCGGCCGTCAGGGCTTGCCACAGCGATGCTGGGGAGAGCGCTGCCAGCAGGTGCCCTGCCGCTGCCAGCCGCAGTGTGCCCAGCAGAGGTCACAGTGCTCACATGGAACCTCAGCTCCCAGCTGCACATCAGGCGCTGCGGCTCGGCGCTGACAGGCGTGGAAGGGCTGTCGAGACAACCAGAGGCTTGCTGCTGCTTTCAACGGAGCTGGAGGGCAACTAGTGGTGACATCACTCACCCTGCTGCTACCTAACCCAGCCATCTTCAACCCAAACCAGCTCTGACATCGTTCACCCTGCTGCTACCTAACCCAGCCATCTTCAACCCAAACCAGCTCTGACATCACTCACCCTGCTGCTACCTAACCTAGGCATCCTCAACCCAAACCAGCTCTGACATCACTCACTCTGCTGCTACCTAACCCCAGGCATCCTCAACCCAAACCAGCTTTAGCGGCCAGCACAGTTTGAGGCTTCAGGGATGCTCCTGGCGAGGCTGCACCCACAGAGGGCCTGGCCAGTGTGGGACCACTGCTCCAGTGCATCCTCTTTGCATGCCCACAGTGGCTCTTTGTTAGGCTACTCCTGCTCCTGTAGCCCCCAGGATCCTGGGCTTCCTGTTGTGCCTTTGTGAAGCAGGAGTCAAGGCTCATCTGCTGAATTCCCCACTAAAGATGGCTGTGCCTGGCAGTTTTGAGGTGGTCTCTCCCCTCACCCCTGCTCCTGAGGTGGAACAGAGGAAACCTGTCAGTGGTGCGGCTGTCAGATGGCGAACTCTTCCCCACTGCTCAGTGCAAAACGTGGCTGTGTCCTCCTCATGGGACCATGATGGGTTTGCCTGAAAGGTTTCCATGCAGGAAGCTGTTTGCTCGTTGAGGAGTTGGGTTTGGGTTTTTTTTCAGTTGGAGCTGTTTGCCCAAACATCTCTTGGTGGGAAAAACATTCTCCCAGGTGGCTGCAGAAGAGCATCTGTTAGGATGGTGGTGAAAGAACAAAAGGCTTTTCCAGCCTGTTGCAGCCAGGAGTGAGTGCTGCAGTATGGGAGGCTGCAAGGGTCTGCTTTACTGGAGCTGCTGGTGGCAGGAAGCAGCTGAGTTTGGCCCAGAGCAGCAAGCAAAGAGAGCAGGTCTGGCACCCAAAGGTGCCAGCAGCAAGCAAACCATGCAGGTTCCTTCTTCTCAGCTGCCTCCAGCAAGGGTGCCCCAGAAGGTGCCCAGTAACTGTGCACAAGGGCTGGGGCTGGCTGAGGACAGAGCAGGCTCTGGCAGGGCCTTGGAACTGCTCCTTTTTCAGAAGGGATGGAAGGAGGCTGTGCCAGCCTGCCCAGACGTACAGGCACATGCCCAGGGCAGAGCAGAGGCACTGCCAGGCTCACTCATCACACCAGGAAACCTGCCTGCATGAGAGCAAACTCTCTCTATTCTTTTTGTAGCTCTCTCAGACACCTCCACTCCACTTCTGGCCACGAACTGCCCTTGCACACTATGCACTGCAGTGGGCAGGAGGGGCCAGTGGCTGGGCAGGGGACACAAAGCTGCAGGCACCCCCTGCTCTCCTCTCTTCCCAGCAGGGCACACTTCTGCTTTTCAAGGTATTTCTCAATGCCTGTGTAGCTGCAGGCCACAAGACTAGCTGCCCTGCCAGAATGGATGGAGCTTGGGCTGGGGGCTGAGGGGCTTGGATCACCACAGTTTAGTCATCTTCTGGCCTGCCTTTCTCCTGCAACTGCTATGCACCAAGAGCAGCTGCTGCTCTGCCCTCCCTTTCCTGCCCTGGTGTTTGCGAAGAAGCAGAAGTCCCTTTCATCCACAGGCTAGAAGCTTTCAGCAGGGGGATTATCCTTAATTCCCAACACTATTCCCCACACGTTATTCTCAACCCAAGACCAGACCTAGAGGCATCTTTCCTCTGCATTTCCAGCCCAGGTGACTGTACGTCCGAAGGGAAAGGGTCAGCCAAGGCCCCTCAGGAGTGCTGTTCCCAGCTCTTGGCAGGTGCTGCTTTGCCCAGGTGCCCTCTGTGTTGGGGGGGTTCTGTGGGTGGTGTTCCCACCACAACCACTGTCACTGGGCACTGTGCAGGTATCCATTTGCTTGGCTTGCTTGAAAATAAAGCTGGCGTGCTCCAGAGTGACGTATTTCTGATGCCACCATGTGGCACCCCTCAGCCTGGCCCTGCTGTGCTGCTAAGGCCACTGCCATCTCCCATCACTCTGCTGCTCTGGCAGTGAGGTCCCATTTCTGCAGCCTGTCCTGCCCACACTGGCCAATCAAGCAGGCCCACAGACGCGGCTGTGCCACTACACAGGTGGCCTTGCTCCAAGTCTCTGCGCAGCCTCGAGGGCTCTGTTGCCAGCTGCCAGTTGCCACCCAGCAGTCCTGCCAGCCCTGCTGTGCTTCGCTGGCCCTGGCTGAGTCGGTGGCCTTGAAGGGCCATCCCGGCCACAAGTGTCACAACCTGCACTTGTTTATGGTGTGCTGACGAGGCCACAGAAGTGGCTGAGCTTACGTCAGCTACGGCAGACACTTGAGGCCTTTGAAGAGGTGCCCATTCTCCAAAGCCAGGCACTGGATGTGCACTCTGGGGCTGGTTGCATCACCCACACACATCACTGCCTTGGCCAGCGGAAGAGCAGCGCTCAGAGAGCGTGCGAGAGGCTGAGCTGGGCCCAGTGCTGTGGGTGAATGCTCTGATGTGACTGCTGTGGGGCCTGAGACAGCTTCCTGCTCAAGTTCCGTATACATTTGAGTCATGGCTGCCCTTTGCTCTGGAAACCTCCTGCTTTAACCTCAGCAGACAGCAGAAAAGACCAAAGAGAAATCCCCTCCCATTTCTGCTCTCACAATGTAAAGCAGCTTTTACAATAGGCTGGCAACACATTTACCTCTCCTCAGCCTTCATCTCCTGTCTGAATGCTCCTGGTGACTCTCCCAGCTCCTCATCACAGCTCTGTGCCGCCGTGATGGAGCAGATAAGGTGACTGTTATTCTTTCCTCCCTGTTGCTTCATGGTATGCAACAGGACATTAGTCAAAACAGCTGCTTCCAGGTGTCTGCTACTTCAGGAATGACCTATCTGCAAATATCTGGTGCTTGCAGATTTGCTGCTTTATGTCCCTCGAGAGTCTCTCCAACAAAGTGTCAGGGCAGCAGGACTGATGATGTATGTAGCACATCTTCCCATCTCTCAGAAGATGACAGGACTGGTGGCAGCTAAAAGTCAGCGTGAGAGCAGGAAATGCACAGAGGATTCCAGCCCTCTGCCAGAGCTGCTCCTTACACCCTTACAGCCAGCAGCATCCCTGGCCTTGGAGGCTGCTGGCCAGGATGTGCTTCTGAATGCCTGCTGCACCCAGCAGTCAGCAACCTGCAGGCGCTGACTGCTGCTCTAAGGGCCTGCCTCAGCTGTCTGTTCACACGTGGTGGTGCCTCTCACCCATACTTGCCACAGGCTGCCTGCCAGGAAGAGCAAGCTCAGGGGGAAGAGTGAGAAGCCCATGCTCAGTTTCTCCCTGCACCTCTCTCTGTGGTTTCCAAGTGGATTTCCAGGCCCTAAAGAAACACTTGAGTCCAAACTCCTCAGCAAAGAAAGAGGGAGGGAGATGCCCATTTCAAACGGTCTCTCTCTTGAAAGGTCTCACACCATGCTCGTGCCACAGGTATGGTTTCTACAGCAGCCCCTTGCCTCCAGTTCCCTTGGACACAGAGCAAAACACTTTCAACCCTTTGTCTCTCCATTCTTTGAACAAAGAACAAGAGAGAGAGGCGGTGTGGTGCAAAAGCCACCCTAATGGGGAGAGAAATGGGAACCACCTTGCATCTGTGGGCTAAAGACAATGTGCATGGCCCCTTGCTGCCCAGCCTCCCCAGTTCTCAGCCAGACAATAGAACAGGAAAGGTTCTGCCTGCCTACAAGAGGAGAACAGGAGAGGTCCTGCCTGCCTAATGTTTTCTGGATCAAAGCAGAAGGGGTGTAGGATTCCTTCAGAAACTTCCAGCCACCGAAGAATAAAGACTGCCAGGTAATAGAGCTAAACACTAACAGCCTGCACAGGATGCTCTCAGCTAAAGCCTCCCAGTTTCTCCACACAATGCTAGAAGATTCATTCCAAGGGGGGGTTTGCAGAGCATTTTGTTATCACCTTTCTCCTGTGAAGTTCTGGATGGGGCTCCAGAACAGGTGGTGCTCAAAAAGCTCCTCCTTTGAATGGATGCCAGGAGTCTATTTATGCTACAGGACTGAAATGTGTCCTGGAGATGGATTTACAGCATGTGATGGAAACACTGCACCTCAGAGGTGGATGTTGCAGGAGGATGGATACACACCCCCATGACTCTACCTTTAAACTGCCTGGGACTCTAATTAACATTTATTGCCGTGGCTGCGGGTTAGGTGAAATCCCTCCCAGTGCCTCAGAGGGCCTGCCAGGCTCAGATCTGAGCTGGCAGCACGGGCTGGAGGGCACCTCCCAGAAACTCTGTGCTGATGGGGGGCCTCTCTTCAGTATCTGTCTGCAAAGAGAGCTCCTGCAGTGCTGGGTTTAAGTGCACCCAGCACATCCCCAGGGAGCCAGCAAACCCTAAAGCTTCTGTGGCTTGATTTTTGTCAAGACCATAAAGGTCTTTGCTGTGGTGTGAAACCTGCCAAGAACCTAGGGCAAGAGAGTGTTGAAATACTACCCCTGTGTGCATGGAGCATTATTCTCATCTCTTAGGTTCTTTGTACACTTCAAGAAATACACTTTCAGGAAACAAAGGATTAGACCTTGGATTTGGCAAATACAGAATCATAGAAACCACAGAATGTTAGGGGTTGGAAGGGACCTCTGGAGATCATCAGGTCCAACCTCCCTGCCAAAGCAGGGTCACCCAGGGCAGGCCACACACGAACACATCCAGGTGGGTCTTGAAAGTCTGCAGAGAAGGAGACTCCACAACCTCTCTGGGCAGCCTGCTCCAGGGCTCCAGCACCCTCACACCAAAGTTTTCCCTCATGTTTGGCTGAGTCCATTTTGTTTTCCTATCACTGAATTTCTTATTAAGGAAACCCTCTGGAGTTTTTCCTCTTCAAATGTGTTTGTGGTAAAAATAGCTGTGATTAGATGCTGAAGAAAAAAAAAAAAAAAAGGAAATGTTTTGGCCAACACCAAACAAACACAGACTGGCTGTGTGCACTCAGAAACCCCAGCAGCTCGCAGGTGTTGAGGAAACTGAAGGATTTGGGTTCCTGCACTGAGCTCAGGAAAAGTTTTCCCAGCATGTCACTGATCCAGCACAGACTGGGGAGAATTCATGAGTCTTGCTTTCTTGTCTGGGAGGGTGGAGGCTGCTTTCCAGAGTCTGCAGAAAGAAGGCAAGGCTTTGCATAGCCTCTTGGCAGACGAACAAAGCCACCCTGCTGCGCTGCTCCCTGGCTATCTGGGTTGGTTTCCGTTTCTATCCTACCAAGGTAATTTTTGGCAGAGCGAGCCTGAGCCAAGCCTCTGGCTCTCAGCAGACAGGAGAAGGCAGTGCAGGCTCGGCTGCCAGCATGAGCTCTGCCAGCTGCAGAAGGCGAGACTCACTCCCCAGGTCGTAAAATTAAACATGAGTTAAGCACCCAGCAGGTAATGAAGGCACGAACCGCCTGGCAAACCGCAGCCCTTGGAAGGGCTACAAACTAAACGCAGACAGGAAATCCCCCACCCAGCCAGGACCTGGAAGCTGTCTGCACCTGAAGGAGAAGTATCTGGGGATGGTTTACTTTAGGTGTCTTATTTGCAAATGACTGAATGCGAGTGACGTTCACTCCCTCGGCTCTACAGCAACCTTATCAAGGAGCGCCAGATCAGCCCTTGCTATCTGCCTTCACCGGTTCCCTCTGGTTCTCCTCTCCCAAGACCTGATCCTGATCTCCCTGAGTCAATGGCTCTGCATCATAATGCAGGTGTCAAAGGGGCACTTCCGCCAGTCGGTGACCTAGGTCACGGTCTCAGGGCACTCAGGGATGAGGAAGGGGACCTATGCCTGTGAGCTGCAGAGAAGGCTACAGCTCTTGGAAGGCTGTGGTGTTGCAGGGGTCGCTGCTTACATGAAATGTCTTTGCTCCCATCTAGACAGAGCTCCAGAAGTTGTAGTATGAAAAAGAGGAGGCTGAGGGGAGACCTCATTACTGTCTACAGCTACCTGGAAGGAGGTTGTGGAGAGGCTGCTGCTAGTCTCTTCTCACAGGTAAACAGTGATGGAACCAGAGGTAATGGCCTCAAACTGCGACCGGGTAAGTTTAGACTGGATACGATGAAAATTATTTTCCCAGGAAGAGTGGTCAGGCATTGGAATGGGCTGCCCAGGGAGGTGGTGGAGTCACCAACCCTGGATGTGTTTAAAAGTTGTCTGGATGTGGTGCTTGTGGATATGGTTTAGGGTGAACCTTGCAGAGCAGGGATATGGGTTGGACTTGGTGATCCTGAGGGGCTTTGCAAATGGAATGTTTCTGATTCTGTGAAAAGCTGACAATGATACAGGGCAGCAGACAGAGGTGCCAGCTGTACATAAAGCCAACACTCAGCAGGAGGAAGCTGGCTGGGACAACAGTGCCAACCTTTCCTCCCTGGCACCCCACCTCAGCTGGCTGGCATCTTCACTAGAGGAATACATCCCTTAAACCTCACCAGCCTCACCAGTGTCACTGCCCTACTTGCACAGCATGCCCCTGTGAGTTCAGCCTGGCTCAGCCAGCTCTGTGCATTTCTCTTGCAGGAACACTCAGCCACTTACTTTTTCTGGTCCATGGACATTCTCCCATCTGGCACCTGGCTTCTGTTGTACCTCCCTGTCCTCCTGGAAACCCGGGATGGCTCCTAACTCCGTGCCTCAGTGCCAGCAGCCACGGGTCAGGCCCTGCAACAGAGCAGGGAAGGACAGTGCTTGTGCTTCACAAGGGCAGAGATTCCAGGTGGGCTTTTGCTGGGAAATGGGAGCCACTTCAACTGCCTGCTGACAACGGGGGCCTGGGGTGGGTGAACCTCAGAGCTCTCTGGCTAGTGCTGCAGATGGAACATAAAACTGTTCAGAGCCACTGAGTGTACAGATTTCCATGCCATGTTCTCAGCATATAAACCACTCACGGAACAAAGCGAAAGGAGCACCCAAAGGTCTCTGCAGGCAGAGGCTGTGCTGGTGGCGAGCAGCATTGCTGCAGGACTCTGAGCCTGGCCTCATTATCTAACCCTCAGTGTACCAAGGGAGCATATTTACACTGCACGGTTCCTTGGGTATCAGTGGGCCTACATGAGGCAATCAGGGAGTATTTTTAAAGCTTTCCAAATAAACTTCAAAGCAGGAGCACTTCCTGCACTAGGGAAGGGCTCTGAATGCCACCTGCTAATCACTTCCTGCCTGCCCCCACGGGTGGGCTTCTCCTGCCCTCACTTCCTAGCAGAACAGCCTTGTGAATCACCAGAAAGCTCTAGAAGAACCACAAATCTTGCAGAAGGAGGCTGGAGCAGCAGGTCTCCAAGCAGAGATTGGAAGGGCTTTACAGGACCCCCAGGGGCAGCCACAGCCTGGTGCAGCGGGCTGCTGTGTCTCACCTCTCTCCCAGCTGGCATTACAGGTTTCAGAAGCAGGACTGCTCCCGTCTGCTGAGGTTAGCACAGGGCACAGGCTACACAGGCAGAGCAGAACCAAGCAGGAAGACTCCTGCTCTGCCCCCCCCACACCCCAGCCTTTCTGGACCCCAGGAGAGGAGCAGACTGCCAGCCCCCATGGCTGTCCACACACCAGCTTAGTGGCTCAGTGCCTCCTCGCTGCCCAGATGCTGACTCTGGAGGGAGAACCCAGACATCATACATCACCTTCCCGACACAAGATGGAAGATGTGACCTCTGGCTTCCTCCATGACAGCTGGATTCTGTGAGAGTTGGCAGGGAGAGCCAGGGAAAGCTGTGCTGTGAACCTTGGGCCCAGCTTTGATTTCCAAATGCCTTTATTTCCCCAAACTATTTAAAATCTAGCGAATTAAAAACTCAAACATAAAGG
This sequence comes from Ramphastos sulfuratus, assembly GCA_013399055.1. Classification (NCBI taxonomy): domain Eukaryota; kingdom Metazoa; phylum Chordata; class Aves; order Piciformes; family Ramphastidae; genus Ramphastos; species Ramphastos sulfuratus. The sequence continues at coordinate 132,903 of WBNM01019205.1, read as the reverse complement.
AATTGCACCTCTTTGGGTTATGAGATCTGATTTGCCTTCTTCCTGGGACTATTTAAGTGGCTCCCCTCTTCTCCCAGTGAAACTCACTCCTGGCTCAGGACACCACCCTGCTTTTCTGCTGCCTTCTGCCACCCTCCCCAGAAACTTGTGTCACTGCTGGGCTGTGGGCAGTGATCCAGGCATGCAGCAGAGGCAGAAAGCTTGGCTCTTGGGTAGCCTGAGAAGGCTGTGGTGCTTCTCAGGGCAGAGTAGCAGTTAGGTGAGATGAAAGGCAGTCATGAGCTGAGGATGCTCAGTGGTACCCATACCCACGGCACTGCCCATGCTCAGGTGCTGGCCTGCAGTGCAGGACACTGCAGGCCCATGATAATTCCAGAAATGTGCACCTTTGGGAAGTGTAACTGACCCTTGGGAATGGAGACACCCTGAAGGTGAAACCAAGAGAAAAGCAAGAATGCGTTGCAAGTATTTGGGCAACTTCCTCTTGGCACATAATTGCTTGTTTTGTGACCTGAAAACCAGAATCCCTTCACAAGGGTACAGGTTACTCTATTTATAGAGGCTTTGATCCTTCCTGCCACCCAGGCAGCGATGTGTGGATCAGCCAAGGGGGAGCTCGTTCTGGATGCTGCCACCTGGACACGTCACCTCCTGCTCCCTGCAGCTGCTATGGGCACACTTATCAGCTCCATCTATTGCAGACTTCCAAGAGGTCCCTCCCTAGGCAGAGGATGCTTGAGAAATGGAGGGCAGCAGGCACGCTAGGTTGTGTCACCGGCCCTTGATGAGGGGGTGAGGGAAGCCAGCCCTGGTAGTACTTTTCCACTGGCTTCCCTACCAGGGAGCCATAACCAGGACGTTGCGACACACAAGAGCTCTGCCGAGGCTGATCCTTGCAGAGACAGAGGTCAGACTTGGCTTGCAATACCCCAGAGGTGATGCTAAAGCCAAGTGAGATGTTTTCAGGTGTCAGAGATGTTGGATATCCCTTTCTTCCAGAGAACAGCTCTGTGATCCAGCTCTGGACCACAGGCACATCAGGCTTGGTGGCTCAGGCTTGAGGATGTCAAAGATATGTCGAGGACTGAGACAAGCTGGAGGTTCTCTGGACCACAAGCTAGTCAGATTTTGATCCTAAGCAAAAGACACCTGGGAAAGGCTTTTCCTGGAGGTTGCATTGCCACTGGAACAGTGAGGACTCACATGGACCTTCTGCTTGTGAAATCCTGACCCTTCACAATCCCTGTTCCCACATGAGCCTCTTCCGAAGCTTTGTGGTAAGAAGCTTACATTGGCATGCACAGAGGAAGGTCTCCTGCTCCTGCCTCAGACACCCAGTGACTTATAAACAAAAGAGCCTCCACTTAGCCAAACAAACCTCACCAAGTGCCCTCTTTCTTCAAAATCACACTTCCTGTAAATATTTTCTCCTCTCATTTCCTGTGTGCTCCTTGCTGCATTGGTCAGAGGAATCACCACATGGCAACGCGAAAGGGCCTACGAGAGTGTCGGGAAGGGACTTCTGATGAGGGCCTGTGGTGATAGGATGAGAGGGGATGGACTGCAGCTTGAGAAAGGCAGACTGAATCTCGAGATTAGGAAGAAATTCTTCACAGTGAGGGTGGGGAGACAGCAGCTTGAGAAAGGCAGACTGAATCTCGAGATTAGGAAGAAATTCTTCACAGTGAGGGTGGGGAGACACTGGAGCAGGTTGCCCAAGGAGGCTGTGGATGCTACGGGACAGGCTGAGTGACAGAGCTGCTCCCCAGCTGCTGGGGCTGGCGCGGAGCACAGCTCCTCAGCTCTCCATCTGTGCCATGCCGGGCCAAGGACAGCTCAAGGGTGGGCAGGCACTGGAACAGGTTTCCCACGGAGGTTGTGGATGCCCCCTCCCTGGAGGTGTTCAAGGCCAGGCTAGATGAGGCCTTGAGCAACCTGGACTAGTGGGAGGTGTTCCTGCCCATGGCAGGGGGCTGGAACTGGATGATCTTTAAGGTCCCTTCTAACCTAAACCATTCTATGAATCTACAAACTGCTAAGCATGTCTGGAACTGCCCTGGGGGCAAGAGGTACCGCATGGACGAGGAGGGCAAGTGGAGGTGGGAACCACCAACGCAGCAAAGTGCAGCTGATAAAGCCAATAAAAAGCGCTCTCTCTCCCCTTGCCCAGCTGGCACTGGTCTGCACTGCTAAACTGGCCTTTTAACACGGGCCACAGAAACCTGCTTTAGGAAGGGATTTTAAAGGACCAGAGGGCACAGCGCTTGGGCTAACGTGGCAGAGTCAAAGGCACATCTGTTCATGACTCAGTGCCTCTGATGTCACTCCTGCTGCTGGCACCAAGAGACAGAAGGAGCAATTTCTAACTTCAAATGGGCGGGATGTCACAGCCCAGGCTGCAGGAAGGCAGCAGCACCCAGCTTCTCTCACCAGCTCATTGAATTCCCCCTCCCTTGCCACGAAGAGAAACTGGATCCAGATCCTCTCGTCCACCCTGGGTACAAGCAGCCCCCAAGCTCAGTGGTCTCTCCATGAGGCTTCACCAAGCTCAGGAGATGGTGAGAGAATTTCGCACTGAGATGGGGAGGCATCAGCCTGAGATGGAGAAGGATATCCTGCTGGAAGTGTTGTCACACTCGGGTGCTGTGTCTGCAAGCCTTTGTCTCTTCCCTGCTGCCCTCCAGATGTTTGTGGTCCTGTCCCTGCAGTGAGCCATGCTTTGTCCCTGGGGACTCTGCACAAATGCAAACCTGCCCCACAGCAGCTCATGCAGATGGTTTCTCCTAATGCTAGCTGTTTCCAAGGGCTGTGTCCAAGGTCCAAGGGACCTACTGTGGACCAGCCAGACCTCAAGACAAAAACTGACAGTGTTGGCTCCTCAGTGGAGATGCTCTGGAGTCTGCAGCTGTTTTAATGAAGACTGAATTCCAGTCCATAGAGCAATGGTTGCATGCAGTCTAAGGGAAAGCATTTCTAAAGTACCTCCTTTCTCTCTTGTGCCCAAGAGGTTCTTCCTTTGTCACCCTTATTCCCAGTCATCTCCCTTCTCTCTTCTTCATGAAGCAGCAATTTCTTCCCTGCATTGGCGTATCCTCTGCAGCCTGCATCAAAGCCAGGCAGGGCAGGCTGTGGCCTGTCCCATAGGAATGCCACCCGAGGCAGAGGGAGCAGTGTGCAGGGCTGACCTGGCTGGGGTGGCAGGGAGCTGCAGGAGATAACCCTGCACCTGTTTTATTGAAGGCTGTTTACAGCCAGCAGCAGATCTCGTCTCGCTGGGCTAAAACCGTAAGGTGGAGTGAGTGGCTCTTCTGGAACAGCTCCTGGCAGGGCTTGTCCAAACAGCAGCAGGGGAACATCAAAAGGTGCAGTGATCACCCACAGATAAGCACCCAAACTGTCTGATCCTGAGCTACCCCCGGGCATGGCTCAGGAGTTTGTCTGCCCAGCTCTGCCAGCAGAGCCTCCTTCCAGGGCGACTGCATCAGCCACACGGTGCAGGGCTAACCGATGGCCAGACCAGGCCAGCTTTGTTACCCAACAACAGCTCCTTGTCTGGGGACCACTGGCGTGCAGAGGAAGGATTGGGAAGGCACCCTGGGTCAGGGCTGCAGTGACCCAGGCACAGTGGGAAGAGTGTTTGCATCAACCACCTTCCAGTAATTATAGCAACAGCTATGACTGGAGATCAAAGTGTGCCTGCGAATGATGTGGCCAAGGAGATCAATGGAAAGCTGAGCTGCCTTATCTCTGCATCTGCCTTTCATGCTGACTTCTGTCCAGCTTCAGCCTGCCCTGGGAAAACATCTCAGCTTCCACTGCTGCAGCACCACTCTTGACTGACCCTCGAGAGCTGCTTGGCCTCCTCCCTGCTCCCCTCCTGGCCTCCTGCCCTATCAGCCGTGGGGACAGGAGCTCCTTGCCCCTGGGCCTGACCCCAGAGCTCTTCCCAGTGCAGAAGGGCACGTTGGCTGCCATGGCAAGTCACCAGAGCCAGGTGCCCAGGAGCTTTGTGCTGACATGCCAGGGTGCTGCTGGTGATTGCTGCTTCCAGGGTCTGCCCCTCTCATCGTCAGCACCCAGCGGGCAGCTGCTCTGCTGCTGGGCACAGCGCAGGCACTCCAGAGATGGGTTCTGATTCAATTTCTGCCCTTGCCCAGCCAGGAGGCTGGACTCCAAAAAGTTTGCCAGGAAGGCCCCTTGATTCAGTGTGAAAGAGGTGCCAGCCAGTGGCCGACCAGTAGATGGAGAGGGTGCCACGTGCCCAGCCCTCTGAGTGCATCCCATGATTACCCTTCATCTTGGCTGAATCTGTTCCGGTTCCACCTTTCTGTCACCTCCTATCAGCTTCCATCCTGTGTCTATCTGTATTTTCCAACTAGTTAATTACTCTGCCCACAATGCTGAGCTCCAGCCCTTACCCACACTGGGGCAGATGTCTGCACTGCCTGCTCCAGACAGCACCACACATCCCTGGTGAGAACTTTTCATGCCCCTTGAATGCACTGCAGCTCTCTTGCTCGTGTCTGTAGCTGCCAGCCTTGCTTTCAGCTCCCTTTCTCTTGCACTGCTGCACTAAAACTTTTGATTGCCACCTTCATTTTTACAACAAGGCTTTTCCCTACAACACTCTGCATGTGAGGAGCAGGAGAACCCTTGGTGTTTAAAACACAACAGAGGATAAAATCCTGCCAGAGGAGTAGCTTGCTGAAAGAATCACAAAATCACAGAAGGTTAGGGGCTGGGAAGGATCTTGAAAGATCATCCAGTCCAAACTCCCTGACAGAATCTTGGCTGTCCTTGCCTATGTCCCCTCAGGGACTGAGCACCAGGGTCCCAAATGTCACCTGCCCAAGCTGCCTTGCAGGGAAAAGCAGTAAAAGCCTTCCAGGGCCACAATGAGAAGGTATTGTGATAATCAGTGGTGTGGCTCCTGTCATGGGTACTCACCTGCCTCACCTCATGCTGCAGCACACAGAGGATGGTTGATTGTCTGACAGAGGTTAGGGGAATGAGGCAGGGAGAGGTCTTCTGAGTGTGAGAAGCAAAGAAAGAGAAGGTCCTGCACACATTGACCTCTGCTGAGCTGCACATTGGCTCCAGACATCTTTCCTGCACAGGGTCCTGGCTATAGGTGCTTGGGTCACACGAGCGGAGTATGGTGAGAAGGCCAGGGTGGCTGGGGGCTATGTGGAGAGCAAGAATCCTGACTAAGAAAGCGTTTCTCGGGTGCCCTGAGACAGGCTTGATCGCTCTTGGTGATCTCTGCTACCTTTGTTTGCTGTTTTCATTCTGAAGGCATCTCCGTATCTGGTGCCTTCTGCACAGTTATCATGTGCCAAGGTTGACCATGCTGGGTAAAGTCTAGAGCTGCCACCTGAGACTAGGGACAGGTGGCATCTGCAGACAGGACTTCCCAAACCACATCAATCACCTGGATTTTTGCAGTGCTCCTGCTGAGGTGCCCGCTGCTCCTTACCTGCTTGTTTCTCAACAGAGAGGCTTCATTATGGGTTTGCAGAGCTGCCGAGGGTCTTAGGAAAAGTCTCATGACACATTGGGGCTCCTTAACCAGTGATAGGCTGCTCTCTGCTGCTGTGCTGCAATGCAGGGCAAGTCTGTCCCCAAACCAGCTGTGTTTTGGTTGCAACCATCAAAGCCTACAAGGTGAACAGGGGATTTGTTATCATTGAGGGTAGCGCTTTGAATGTTATCATTTGAGCTGCTTAAAAGCTTAATCTTTCTGTCCCTGGGATCACATCCTCCAGAGGAGGAACAATTAGAGTATCCTGTGGTGAAACACTGGATTATTATTAATGAAACTTGTGCTGCCCTGGAGTTTTAATTGACTCAAGTGTTTAAACACATGCCTGGCCTCAAACATGTGGGCACTCTCGTTCCTGCCACAGGAGCTACCCATGCTTTGCATGCGATGCCAAGGCATGCCAGCTATTAAAAATGAATGTTGGATCATTTATTAGCCTCAGTTCCTCACATGTCTAACTCAAAATCCCTCATCGGCAAGTGCTGAGCTCTTGCTGTGCCCTTGAAAATGAGAAGGGCTTGAAATACCTCTTTTGCCAAGGGCTACCAATGGCTATCAACGAGGAGCACTTTGTGCAAGTCACATCTGCTGCCCCACTCAATGTCATGGGCCAGGAATGCAGTTAGTGCTCAGGCAGCTGCCAGCTGGCCAAGGCAACTGCAGGTGTGTGTCTTTTTATTTGTTTATATATGTAAATGCAGTCCAAAGTCTCAAGGGATTAAGTCATGGGGTGCAAGGCATGTGATGGAGCGGTTAAGAAATAGCCAAAGGCAGAGAAGGGTGACAGGAGGAAAGCATTTCACAGAGGCAGCTGTGAGCTAAATCCTGTTGGAATTGGGTAACCTGGATCTAGGGGAGAGGTTGGAAAGGAAGGGCGTAGCACTGGCAGAGGAGGGTTTTTTCTCCCTCTGGCAAGGGCCCTGCTCCTCAGGCTGGGGCCCTTCTTAGTGTTTTCCCTCCACTGCTGCAGGGCAATGTGTCCACTGCCCCCACTACAGACAGGCTGGACTGAAGCTCAGAGAAGCCACAACTCACTGGGGTTGGCTGCACGTTTTGGGAGATGCTCCCAGCACAACCAATGCCCTCTGCCTCTATCTCCTCTTCCATCCTGTCCTCTCCTCTAGGATCACCCAGGAAGTCAGAAGCTGAGTGGAAAACAGCCACCTGAAGGGCAGCTGGAGCTGAAGCCACCATCACCACCACCGCCTCCGGTCTGATCTGCGGCTGTGCGCACAACCAGCCGTTTGCTCCTGCACTGCCTGTGCTTCACGTGAGCTGCTCCTGCTCTTGGTCTGTCACAGAAACACACAAGAAGCTGTCTTTAGCAGCACTGCTCTGCTGCTGACAGGGAGCAGCTGCTGTGCTGACCACAAGAGAGCTGGTCCTATGCCCTGACACGGAAGCCAGCCTGGTGGCAGACATCAAATGATGTCGTTCCCCAGCAGTCTCCTGATGCTATCACCATTTCTTTGAGCAGTTAGAAAGAACAAGATCCTGCAGTGACAAGTCACAGCGTTTGTTGTGGTACAGAAAACAAAGTGAAAGAAAAAAAGGAGAAACCTTCTCCAGTAATTAAAAAGAAATAAAAACAAAACCAAACCAAAGTTGCATTTCATGGCCCTTCTGGTTTTGATGGACCAAGAATCTTACAGGTAATGTGCTCATGATCTGCCTAACCTACATTTCAAAATCTGAAGGGAACCCACAGGATGGCTGGAGAGGGACTGTTTAGAAGGGTTTGTGGTGATAGGGTGAGGAGCAGTGGTTTGAAACTGGAGCAGGAGAGATTTAGGTTGGACATCACGAGGAAGCTCTGCACGAGTTGTGGTGAGACATTGGAACAGGTTGCCCGGGGACGTGGTTGAGACTCCATCCCTGGAGACATTCAGGATCAGACTTGGTGTGGCCCTGGGCAGCCTGCTCTAGTTGGAGACGTCCCTGCTGCCTGCAGAGATATTTGACAAGATGACCTTTGAGGGTCCCTTCCAACCCAATGCAACCTGTGACTCTGTGAATCCAAGGGGACAATCATGGCACACAGGCTGGAGAGGAGAGCTGCCCTGTTCCAAGTGAATCATGACAAAATGCCCTACATCAGCACCACATCTGCTAAGCTTTGAGGCAGACAACCCCAGGGAACAATGAAAAGTTGACTGAAAATTAATTGATAAGGTTCCCTCTGAGTTTTTTAGTGGCAGCTCTCATCCAGTGCCTGAATGCTGCTTACAGCACTGCCACAAGGAAAGCACTGCAACATGGAAAGCACTGCACAGCCAGCAGCTCTCCCACCTCTGCTCACTGCTGGCTCAGCAGGAATCAGCTATTTGCATTTTGGCTGTGAATATCTGTCAGGTAAGTACAAGGCAGCACAAAGAACCAGGCCAGAGTCTCTGACCTGTAGGAGTGTTAAACTTCACAGGCTGCTGTGGCCCCTTTGCTTTTCAGAGGGGATTTTCCAGACAGGATTCATCAAATTCTGAGTTTCTGAGTCCCTAATAAATCAGCAAGGTGGATGTGGACCATATTGTGCCTGAATCCAGAGGAATGGGTGCAGGTCCTCAGCAGGGCCCTTCCTAAGGGAAGCGGGGCAGGAAAGCTCAGTGGATTCAAAGTGGAGCATGATGCAGGGATGAACAGCATTATGTAACCTGTTTGTGTGCCAGGCCATGGGCTGGGCTCAGGGGCTGGGAGTTACTTTCCAGTCCTCTTTTCCTACTCAAAGCCTGAATTCCATATTAAGTGCTTCTTGAGCTGACTGGGTGCTGCAGAGCTGTGGCACAGGGGCAGGCCAACAGGGCTGCCTGTGTGTCAGGTGTCTTGGTTATGTTTCCACACTCCCCCAGAGCCAGCACACACAGCACTGACATCTGCAGATGCTGACCTACACTTTGAGGTTTAATTGGAGCTATTTGCTCCAATGAGCCCTATGACTTGGGCCACTTCCTTGCTAGATACCCTTGGCAGCTCTCCTCTAGCAGAGTAGCCACTCCAAAGATGCCAAGAGGGTTGAGCAACATGCCCTATAGACTTCTGTGCCGTCATCAGGATTTCATTCAGCCACCAAGTCCCAGCACCCTTTGCACTGCCTGCCTGCTGGCTTCTGCAGTACTGTTAGACAGCAGGGAGCAGAGCAGGCCTTGTCTCATCAGTGCTGTTTGTTAGCCTGCTGTGAGCTCCCCCAGCTCCTCATGTCAGAACAGCCAGCAGTGCTGTCTGTCCTGTCAGCACTGCCTGTCTGTCCTGTTCCCACTGGGAACTGGGCTGGCCCTGGGGAAAGGAACCACATCAAACAGCAGCACTCCAAGCCACAGCTGGCTTCTGCTGCCTCTTTGCTCCCTGTTGGCATCCAGGCAGGCCAAGCTTTGGGCTCAGCCTGCTAGGGGAAGATGATTCTCTTAGAATCATCTTCTCTTAGAATGGTCAGGCTGCCCAGGGAGGTGGTGGAGTCACCATCCTTGGAGGTGTCCAAGAAATGTGTAGCCATGGCACCTGGGGACATGGTTTGATGGCCATGGTGGTGTTGGGTTGATGGTTGGACTGGATGATCTTGGAGGGCTTTTCCCATTGAAACAGTTCTGTGATTGATTGATTGATTGATTCTAAGAAGACATTGCTGCAGTGCCGAGAAGGATGGAAAAGATCTCCGTAAGTGCTGTGGGGTTAACATGAGAAGCAGTGACCCTGACCTAACACCACCAGTGCAGAAGATACCCCAGACCCACTGCTACTGGCCACAAGAGTTAGCACAGAGCAGCTTTAAGCTGGAGGCAGGAACCACCACGTAACCACATGTGAAGTCCTGCATCTACATCTGCATCCTCAGGTCTGTCTGTCCTCTTCCCATGGTCATCAGCCAGATCAGCTGCAGCCCCTGCCTGCTGTAGGGCCTCACTTAAGGCACCTTCACCAGCACCTGCAAATCCTGTTGGGTCCCTGGAGAAACAGGAGTGGAACAGTGCTGCAGACCATACTGCAGGGTGGAGACTTCTCCCCAAACCAGCTGCAATTGGCTCTTGTGTAATGGTGCCAAGGAAGTTTTGTAACCCCTCACACACTGGGAGGATTCACTTCATCACAAGAGCAATTTCACTTTCTGGCACTTACATCCACCAGAAATTCCAGGCCAGAGCTTTAAAAAGCAGCTGGTGACTTAGGATCTCATGACTGCTGAAGATCTAGATGGAGATATCTCAGCAGGCACGCACAACCTTCCTCCCCAGCCTCCTCCTCAGAAAGAGCACCAGAACTGTGGGTTGCTCCAGAGGTCCTAGGCTGTGATGTGGAGCTGACACTTGCCCAGGATGAGTCACAGAAGCTCCTTCCAAAATGTCAGCTCTAGACTAAGACCCCTGCCCAAAATCCCAGGGAGAACACATGCTCTTCCCTCAGCTGTGGGGCAGTGCAGCAGTGCCACAGGCACATGGAGCACTGCTTAAGAACACCCAAGACCGCCTGTCACCAACACCTAGAGGCCACAAGCCCTGATAGTGCTGACAGGTTCATGGCAGCACCAAATCATGCCCACTCTCAGACCTGTGCCAGGCTCTGAAGCTCTCACAACCAACTGGCCAAGAGGTGAGGGGGGACAGGGACACAGAGAAAGGTCCAGCACAGAGAGGCTGATGACAGCTGTACAACCTTAGCCTCCTCTTGCAGCGTCCTCTAGTCATAGCTCACAGGAAGGTGCCAGGTGTCACCTCAAAAGGCTCTCTTCAAGCAGTCCTGCCAGATGCTGTGCTTCACCAAAAGCAGGCTGGCAAGGGGATGCCCAGAAGGCATCTGCTGTGCTCTGCTGGCACTGGGTTGCCTGCCCAGTCACACCTCTGGTCCCAGTGGTCTGCTCTGACAAGTGTGGCTCCTTGCCCCTGAGGATGAGTCCAGTTGTGGTTTTTTCCTATCAACTCATCTCCTTTCTGGAGCCAGGCAGCTTCTCTAGGCTGTGGGTGACTGGCACACATTAGCTGGGCAAGCATGAAAGGACTGGGAGGCCTGTGCAGTGACACTGGTTTCAGGAGACCATGAGGGGGGCTGAGGAGACTTAGCAGGGACTGTCAGCAGCCCAGTGAGGAGAAGCTTGGTGCACGTCGTGCAGGATGCTGTGGTGGTTCTGTACTTCTGCACAACCTTCTCCAAACCAGCCTGCTGATGCTGAGGGCTGCCTCAGCCAGCTTTGGAAAGCCTGGGCCTTCTTTGTGATAGCAAGACAGCTCCTGCGACAGAGGAAGCCTGGCTAAGGACCTCCAAGACCTTTCCATCCCACAAGACTGACCTTGCCTGGGTGATACTGCGAGTGAGGTGAATGGCAGTGTACAGCTACAGCTCTTCAAAAAGTTCAGCTATAAAAAAGCATCCCCTGAACCCATCCTGAACTTTGCCCTACACCAATCCCCAGCAAAATGGTACCTGCATCCACCCAGGCACACAATCCAAGGGTGACTCACTGTCACATATCCTTATTCACGCATTTATTGCCCAGATAACTCTCCATTAAGCTAATGACTCATTCTTTTACACCCACCAAACGCATAGCTAGGATGCTGCTGCTTTCTGCTGCTCATAAATTAGGAGAACAGGCAGAGCCTTGATCCAGAAGATGTAGTTCCTCTAGAGAAGCTCTTCAAAGCAGACACAGTTGGGTTGGTGACCTCTCTGCAGAGCTAGCACACCCAGTGAAAGCAGGGCTGTGCTTTTCCCACACGGCTCCATTACAATCCTCTCTGCTGTTCAAAGCAACTGGACCCGGGTGGAGGAGCAAGACTGCTGGTGGGATATGTGAGGCTGCCAGGTGTGACAGGACTGACCCTGCAGTTTTGTTATCTTCACCCTGTCTGTCCCCTGTGTGTTCCTGTCTAGAGGACTTGCTCTGCAGAGACTGCCGACCCCAGGGTCCCTCTGGATCTGTGTGTGGTTCTGGAGCCCCCAGCACAGGAAGGACATCGAAGTGTTGGAGTGGGTCCAGAGGAGGCCACAAAGATAATCAGAGGGCTGGAGTAGCTCTCCTATGAGGACAGGCTACAAGAGTTGGGGCTCTTCAGCCTGGAGAAGAGAAGGTTTCCAAGAGACCTTAGAGTAGCCTTCCAGTATCTGAAACGGGGCCTACAGGAAGGCTGGGGAGGGACTATTGACAAGGGCTTGCAATGACAGGACAAGGGGCAATGGGTTTGAACTGGCAGAGGGGAGATTGAAACTGGATGTTAGGAGGAAGTTCTTTACAGTGAGGGTCGTGAAACACTGGCACAGGTTGCCCAGGGAGGCTGTGGCTGCTCCCTCTCTGGAGGTGTTCAAGGCCAGGTTGGAGGAGGCCTTGAGTGACCCACACTAGTGGGAGGTGTCCCTGCCTATGGCAGGGGGTTGGAATTAGATGATCCTTGAGGTCCCTTCCAACCTTACCATTCTATGATTCTATGATTCTATGGATCGGTGTCGCAAGCTGGAGCCCAGAGGCTCTTTGAGCTGAGCTTACATGGCCAGTTCCTGCTTGGTGGAGGCACTGGGGGGGTTGCGCTTTCTCCAGTGAGCTGCACTCATGACACAGCCAGACAAAGACATCACATCCCTGGGATCCCTGACGCGTGCTGAGTTGGGCCTGTCCTTAGAGGAGAGCTGAGGGAGCTTGGCCTTGCGCAAGAGCCAAGACTCATTTCCGTGGGAAAACAGCTGAAGATGCTGCAGCATGCCCCAGAGCCAGGCCTGAGCAGGCTGGCCAGCCCTGCTGCTTTCTCCTCACCCTGCCTCACTGCTCAGTAACCCCTGCAGGCAAGCAAAGGGCATCTTCAGCCTGCTGGTCCCTCTCCAGCCAGCTCAGCCTTGAGAGCAGAGGCACAGAGCAGCCTATGTGTGTGTGCATGCAGGGAATCAGAATGACTTAGGTTGAGAGGGACCTCAGAGGTGATCCACTCTGACCTCCCTGCCATGGACATGGATGCCTCTCAACTAGACTTGGCTGCCCAAGGCCTCATCCAATTTAGTCTTAAACACTTCCAGGGAGAGGGCATTCACAGTGACTCCGGGCAACCTTTTTCAGAGTTTCACTGACCTCATACTGAAGAATTTTTTCCTAAGGCCCAGTCTAACCCTGCTCTCCCTCAGCTTAAAACCATTCCCCCTAGTGCTGTCTCTAGACACCCTTATGAAGAGTCCCTGGGCTCCTCTGAAGGCCCAGGTCCCTCACTGGGCTGCTGTAGCTTTTGCAAATATTCTTTGTTCCTCTTTCTAAACAGCTAGGCATGTTTTAAAAAGGTTGAGCAATTCTTTGTAGCAGCTTCTGCTCACTCCTAGAGTGGCTCTTCTACGAAAAGAAGAGCTCACGTCTGTGGAAAAGGGGAAGGACATCACACTGATGAGTTTTAGGTTGGATATTACGAAGCACTTCCTCATGCAAAGGCTGATTAGGCACTGGAATGGACTGCCCAGGGAGGTGGTGGAATCACCATCCCTGGAGGTCTTTAGTCATAGAATCATAGAATCAAGCAGGTTGGAAGAGCCCTCCAAGCTCATCCAGCCAACCTAGCACCCAGCCCTAGCCAATCAACCAGACCATGGCACTAAGTGCCCCATCCAGGCTTGGCTTGAACACCTCCAGGGACAGCAAATCCACCACCTCCCTGGGCAGCCCATTCCAATGCCAATCATTCTCTCTGGCAACAACTTACTCCTAACATCCAGCCTAGACCTCCCCTGGCACAGCTTGAGACTGTGTTCCCCCCTTCTGTTGCTGGTTGCCTGGCAGAAGAGCCCAACCCCACCTGGTTACAACCTCCCTTCAGGTAGCTGTAGAGACCAATGAGGTCTGCCCTGAGCCTCCTCTTCTGCAGGCTGCACACCCCCGGCTCCTTCAGCCTCTTCTCACAGGGCTGTGCTCCAGGCCCCTCACCAGCATTGCTGCCCTTCTCTGGACACCTTCCAGCACCTCAACATCTCTCTTGAACTGAGGGGCGCAGAATTGGACACAGCACTCAAGGTGTGGCCTGACCAGTGCTGAGTACAGGGGCAGAATAACCTCCCTGGTCCTGCTGGCCACACTGCTCCTGATCCAGGCCAGGATGCCATTGGCTCTCCTGCCCACCTGGGCACACTGCTGGCTCATCTTCAGCTACTATCTACCAGTACCCCCAGGTCCTTCTCTGCCTGGCTGCTCTCCAGCCACTCTGTCGCCAGCCTGTAGCACTGCTTGGGGTTGTTGTGGCCAAGAAAAGATTGTTAATAAAAGATTGGATCTGGCACTTAGTGGCATGGCTTAGCTGATGTCCTGGTGTTAGGTTATAGGCTGGATTTGATGATCTCGGAGGTCTTTCCCAGCCTCGTTGCTCTGTGATTCTGTCTGGAATGAGAAATGGCCTCTCCCTGCTTCAGAGGCAGCTGTGGGAATGTGCTTCTGTTCACATGGTAACGTCTGTCTGCAGCAGCTTGCTGAGTGATGCCTTGAGTCACACTTTGGTAAGTGATGTGTCTGAAGCTTCTGCAGGCAGTACCTTGCTGCCATTCCCTTTTCAGTGCTGTCACTCACAGCTCAGGTAGGCTGGAGTCCATTCGGCTAAACCTAAACCTCAGCAGGGCCTACTCACTTACTGACCAAACCCAGGGAGGGGAAGGACCAAGGAAAACAACCTTCTCCTAAACCAAGTGCAGGCAGCAGCCACAGACCTTCCACCAGTGAAGGCAAGCCAAAGAGCAAGACCCTTCCAGCTGCCCACAGAGCCCAGCTTTGCACAGGCCATGGCAGGTGCTGCCAGGGCTTATGGCTCCTCTCGTTTCTTGGCTGTCCCCTGCACAGCTGGGCCCTCATGGCTCCTTCCACGAAGGGTGCTAACACACCCAGTGCTGTGAGCAGCCCTGTGACTGTCTGCAGATCAAAGCCACCTCGAGCTGGCAGAAGCAGCCGAGAGCACATTCCAGGGTAACAAGGTCCGGAGAAGCCGGCAGGCTCGAGGTGCTCCCCACCCACTGCTGACTTCCATTAATTAATTAACTCTGCAGCTTTGTTCCCTTATCATCATCCTCCCAGCAACAGCACAATAAATTGCACTTGCAACAGATGCTTAAATGAGATGATCCCAGGTCTTTGCAACTTGAAACAAGGGTGGGAAACTCAGAGCTTTGTGGTGAGCTCCAATTCATTCATTATACAATCGGATCTTAATTGCTTGAAGAATGTGATTCTAGTAAATCTGGCCTCTGGTACCACTCCTGTTAAAGCCTGCAGCTGCTGAATCTCTGTTGCTGTACCCACCTGGTGGGTCCTTCATGGGCTCTAAAGGAATTACCTGTAGAAGCTAATGCAGGGTTAACTCACCTCATACTCACCCCTGAGTGGACAGGTACCAAAGTTAGCTGTTTTTAGATAGTGAAGGAGAAGGCATCTCTATAGAGCAACTGATTTAAAACAAGGAACCTAAAGTAATCCAAAGTAATAATTCACTGGAGATCTAACATCCCAGGAGGGAGGTTTGGAAGACGATTCTTCCTTGAAAAGGAAGGCTGCATCTAGCAAACTCATACTCAAATCCTTCTGTCCAAATGAAATGTGTCTGAACAGCAACAGAATGCAAGAGGCTGCAGCTGCTGAGGAAGAACTCAGAGCCAGGGGTGAGCAGTGTGCCATGGTGTGCCTGCTTAGACACCTTAGAGGCAGTTCAGGTGTCACCAGAGGCAGCTCTGGTGACTCAGTAGGTGGCAGCCTTCACCTTGACTTTGAATCACAGAATCACAGAATGTTAGGGGCTGGAAGGGACCTTGAAAGTTCATCCAGTCCAACCCCCCTGCCAGAGCAGGATCACCTATACCAGATCACACAGGAACGCACCCAGTCAGGTCTTGAATATCTCCAGAGAGGGAGATTCACAACCTCCCTGGGCAGCCTGTTCCAGGGTTCTATCACCCTCACAGGAAAAAAAAAATTCCTCACATTTACATTGAACTTCCTATGCCTCAGCTTCCACCCATTGCCCCTTGTCCTGTCATTGGGCATCATTTTGCAAGGGCTTGTCACCCTGTGGAAGGTGTTGGGAAACCTGAGCACTAGGGACAAAGGCACAAAGTGCAGAGCCTGGACAAAGTCAGCTGTGAGACCTCATCCCAGTTTGGGTGTGAAGAGTCCCAGGAGAAAGTGCTAGAAGAAATGGCCCTCTGGACGAGTGGTCTCATGAGTTGGCCTTAAGGTACTGCCAGCATCTCTAACTCCAGCACACTCCAAAGGATTTCTTTGTACAGCCAGTGGGGTTATAAAGACAAACCGAGTGAGTCTGGCACTTTGGAAGAGGTTTGAGGCTGCAGAATCCCTGCTCATTCATATGGCGAGCAGGGGCAGGGAGCAGGATCAGTTTTCTCTAGGGTTTTTTGGGGGGAGATTTGTTACAGGATCAAAAAGTGCTGTGTTTTGGGAAATGGACAGTTTGGGGAGGAAACAGCAGAGCTTTCTGTGGGAGGTAACTCACATGCCCATGAAGAGGGGAACAATTTCACCATGCAAGCCAACAGTCATTCCTCAAGGAAGGTGGAACAAGAAAGTGGAAGGGTGAGGTCTGGCCACAGGGGAAGCAAGACAGGCTCCTTTTGGTCAACAAGACTGCTGCCTCCTCTTGGAGCCAACATCAGGGATAAGCCCTGAGAGATTGCTTTGGTTGGGGGCAACATCCTCCAGTGGGATGGGAAAGGGGCAGAAGCATCTTGTCATGATTCAGCTACACCTAGAATGGCCAAGCCAACCCTGGCCTGGGCCTCCACACCCTTTCAAACCAAGTTGTTCCTAAGCAGGGTAGTTCTCCTTTTAACACTGGACCCATTTCCCAAAGCTCTGATGGCTTCAAGGACTGTCAAGCTGAATTTTTGTGAACTGTTCACCTGAAAATAAGGGGAGGAACCATTACTAATGTGAGAAACCATCCTGGTTTCCTCAGCGGATACTGGCAACGCCTGCCTTGCCACTCAGCATTATGCCTGCCTCCCCTCCTCTCCCCCTGAGCAAGCTGGAACGCAATACCAAGCATATTTTCTCCTCTTACCAGGAGATCTGTCCTCACGCTCCTGTCACTCTCACAAAGCCTTACATAAACCACCATTGTTCTTGGAGAGACGCCAGAGCAGTCTGAAGGAATGTGTACAGCACCTACCTAGAACAGGGCTTCCCCACGTTTCTGACTCCCTAATCCCCTTATTCAGAGCTAAACCAACAGGCTCACACACCTCCTGCTCAGAAAACCTTCCCCAGCTCCCTCCACTGCCTTTAAAAACAAACAGGGAAACCCACAAAGCCATGCCCAGCTATTAGCAAAGAGACAACAAGAGACACAAAGACACAAAGCAGCAGAATCTGCCGCACACAGAGCTGTAGATGCTAAGCCCAGGAGTGAAGAGACATTTGGGTTTCTTTCACGGAGTCAAACATGTCCTAACCTTTAAAACACCTTCACTCTGCAACTGCAGCTGAGGGCCGGCTCACAGGGGACCTGCTGTTAGTGCAAGAGCCCCAAAGCCATGCTGCTGCTGGCCTGTGAGTGTAGGCTTGGACTGTGCTTGGGGAGGAGACTCGTGGGACAAGCTGCCTGAGGTGAAGGGGCTGGCAGGGCTTCCTAGGACCACCATATTGCCACTAGAGGCTGCAAAATTCCAAGCTGCAGCTCCAGGTGGGCTTTGCAGGGTGAGCAGCAGGTATGGACATGGCTGGGTGTTTGCACTGGTGACCAGCTCTGTAACCAGCCCATCCACTGCACTGTCCAGAGAAGACCAGAGGCTGAGATTTTACTCTTCCTGCTTTGTCTGCAAAGAGGTTAAGTGGCCTGCCCAGTTCCACAGAGGACAACTAAGGACAGAGGTGCTGTTGGATATAACAGTTCCTGAGTTTTCTCAGCCAGCTCCCACCAGCAATATTTGCTGGCTCTTACACTCTATGGTAGACTCTCCTGCTCCTTCATCATCACAGTGAAACTTCCACAATGACAACCTGCTTCAAGCTGAGATCCCTCCAGTCTGGGACCTGTTGCTCAGGGTCCTGCTGCAATTTCTCCCACTTGCAGAGGGAGAGCCTCCTTAGTGCAGTCATTCCAAAGGGAGCCAGCTGAGGTGTGAGGATTACTGGGGAGATTTGATAAAAGTGAGGGCTTACCTTCACTGCCATCTTCCACCTTCCACAGCCTCTTCTGTGCACAATGTCACTGTTCTTGTCTCTGTGTCAGCTGTTTGTCCTGGGAGGAGAGGGTACAGTTAAACACAAGCAGCTGAATTGGCATCAAGTGTCTGGGCACCAGGAGAGCCCCTCTGCCCCTTTCTGCTCTCAGGCACTTCTCTTCCTTCTGCACACACAGCACACACCACTGCCTAGCTTTGAGAAGCCTGCACATTGTCACACAGTACTTCTGTAAGGAGCAGACAGGATGCTCCTAAAATTCAGAACAGCAGCCAGGGAAGGTTTTCCCAGCCCTTAGAACAGTGAGTGTGAAACCATCTGAGGTTTTCTGTGGAACCTACAAGCCTAAGTGTCCTTTGGCAGGTTTCTGTGAAGAGGGAGCTTACTGTAGAGCACAGACATGTGCCTGAGAGCACGTCTGTGCCAGCACAACACTGAGCACACCTGGTTTGTGCTGAGGATGGGAGCTGGGCACACACATGTGCAGCTCTGCTGACTGTGCAGCAGTGCACAGAGCTGGGAGCATTTCCCACAGCACGGAGGGCTGCAGAGCTCCAACACGGGAGCTGAAGCTATGTGCCCAGCCCCGCGAAGACCTTCCTCCATTTTTAGCATCCTCTCTCATTTCTTTTCCCCTTGCAATATTCAAATTCCAGAGTATTTCCAAACTCCAAACACTTGGAGCAATGAGTACCTTGCAGAGCTGTGTGTGCTTCGCATCCCAGGAAAACAGGATGTGTGGCAAGCCTGCGGCCCCTGCTGTGTACAGTCATGTCTGCTTTGGGGACAGTCCTCTTCCCCGAGTTCAGACCACTGGCCCTGGGTACTTGTCTGACACAGGACAATGAACTGCTCTCTGGGTGAATCCAACCCTTCCACCAACAGCAGACAACCAGCAGAGCCCCAAGGTCTCCTCTTCTGAAGGCCAAGACCATGGTACCAAGCACGGAATGCAAAGCTACAGGGGCTGATGTGTACAGAGGAGCAGAGCTGATGGCACAGGGTCTACATGGAAAGACAGGCAGAGTTCCCTCCATGCTCAGAGCAGCCCAGCTCTGACCCCCTAAAGCAGAGCTGCTGGTGACACGCTTGGTGGCAGTTTGGCTAACCCCAGAGCACTGTGCCCACATGTCTGTAATGACAGCTACATTTCCACCCAGCTATCGTCCCTGTGGGGCCTGAAGGAGGCAATTAAAGAACAGCAACCTGGGGAGATGTGCTTCAGGCACGGCTTTTGGAAGACATTTCCCTCTAACCCAAGGGAGAAGGCAAGAAGCAGTGTAAAACTCAGTTTCCTCTAAGCACCACCTACGACAGCACTGATGGGGCAAAGAGCTCTTCATCCTGAGAGCCCTGAGTGCCCAACCTGCTTCAGAAATCCCTCAGCTATCTCCTAGCCATTGAAGCTCCACAGGGATCCCCAAGCAGCTTTGGCTGCCACACAACAAGTGGTGTAGACAGCTGAATGTGCTTTTGCAGTCTGGCTGTGGAAAACAGGATTGGTGGGGCTTGCAAAACAGCGTGAGAGTGTGCAAACGGAGCCTGCAGACAGCTTCCTTGTTTCCAGTTTCCTCTGGAATAATTGTTTACTTTAGCCAAACTTTTCCTGATCTATATCCACGGATCAGCAGCAGGCTCAGCACCACAGCCTCGCACGCACTATCCCCAACATGAAAGCAGACAGGAGATACGACTGGGCTAGCTTCACCCCAGGGCCACTCCGACAGTTTTGAGGATGCGGTGGCTTTTGGGCACAGGCTGGTCCTGTGATTGGGTCACTGCCTTTCTAGGCTGAACATCTGGCCAGCTGTTTGACCTCGAGAGGGCAGGGCAGTGCCAGCTTCCAGTGCTAGTGTGGCTGTCCTGTGGTTCTTCTCGGTGCCGCGCTCCAGACCCCAGCTTCTATTCTCCGCTCACCTGCTCGCCTCCCACCCGTCTTTCAGGTCTTGTGTGTGGCCAGAAGCGCCCTGGGAAATCTCCGGTTGCATCTCTCCGGTCCCAGCCACGTGGCTGGCCTGGGCTCCTGCTGTGCCTGCCTGCTGGGTGAGGCCTGGCTGGGCTGCCCGCTCCCGGAGCCGGCTGCGCAGGGCTGCTCTGCCGCCCGTCCCCACCAGCGCCTCCAATGCTAATCGCTGCCTTTGATCCGCTGCCTCGCAACCGGAGCTGCCATCTTCTGCCCTGCTCCCTCCGGGCTCTTCTCCAAAGGAGGAGCTGCCTGGCTGCCAGGGCACATGATAGGAAGTGCCACATCCAAGCAGATCAGAAATCTGCAGCCCTGGCGAGGCCTTTCTGCAGTTAATTGAGGGCGTTTGCATCCCGCACAAGCCAAACAGTACCGGTTAGTGCAGCTGCTTACATGGCTGCACCACTGCCCGGCCTGGACTTGCAAATGCTCCTCAGTGAGAGCAAGTGCAGCCTCTGCAGAGGCAATACAAGCCTCAGACCTCAACTTCGGGGCTGCTGGTCACAGAAGACTCAAGTTCAATTTCCTAACCCCAAAATAAGTCACTGATCTGTTTGAGATGG
This sequence comes from Ramphastos sulfuratus, assembly GCA_013399055.1. NCBI lineage: Eukaryota > Metazoa > Chordata > Aves > Piciformes > Ramphastidae > Ramphastos > Ramphastos sulfuratus. Next base: position 112,714 of record WBNM01019205.1, on the reverse strand, counting down.
GTGAAGCTGCTCTCCCAGCCCTTGTACATCTTCCTTTCAAGGAAGGAGGCTCCTTCTAAGTGTAGTTTCTGCGCACCAGCACTAGAAACGTTTCCATTTCACTGTCATTTTCAGCTCACTCAAACAAGGATTAAATGAGATTTTCACAGTGGGTCTGGGGGTGAATTTAATTTTGCTCTTTAGTTAGTAGGTTTTAAGTAGTTGCTGTTAAATTTGTCCCCTCAATCCACTATCAGGTTGGGTATCAAACTCTTCAGGTTGGGTATCAAACTCTTCAGGTTGGATACCAAACTCTTCACACTGAGTATCAAACTCTTCAGGTTGGGTATCAAATTCTTCAGGCTGGATACCAAACTCTTCAGGTTGGGTATCAAACTCTTCAGGTTGGGTATCAAATTCTTCAGGTTGGATACCAAACTCTTCAGATTGGGTATCAAATTCTTCAGGCTGGATACCAAACTCTTCAGGTTGGTTATCAAACTCTTCAGGTTGGGTATCAAATTCTTCAGGTTGGATACCAAACTCTTCACGTTGAGTATCAAACACGTCAGCATTTGGGAGACTTCTTCCTAATCAGAGTCCAAATTCAACCCTGGGCAGCTTTTTTCTCCCCTCCCTCCCCCCCCCCCTTTTTTTTTTCTTTTCTTTTTCCCTTTTGAAAACCCTGAACCAGGTCTGGGTTAGGGGATACCTGGCCTCCAGGTATCCCATAAAGCACCAAAGCCCACAGGTCCCCTTTGCTCCATCTGCTTCCCCAGTCCCAAGGAGAGCACTCCCTGGCAGGCTGTTTCTAGGAACAGTGTGGCTCTATTAGCCTGGTGCCTCATTAATGCTAATGGCAGTTGCACAACACAGCTGCAGCCTGGCTGTGTGCAGCAGGCTCTGAGCACAGCCCAGCCACACCAGGCAGGGCTGGGCAGAGCTGTCACAGGAGCAGCCTTCCTCCCCAGCACAGCTGAACCTAGCTTTGGTTGGCAGTGCTGTGAAGGGGCCACCTTTCAAGGTGTCAGAAAGCCATGCTGCTAAGTCCAGCATAAATCTCTGCCTAAATGCTGCTTGCTGAGTCTGGTCTGGAAGGGTTTGAGCTCACCTTGTCACTGCTACCTCCCTGTGCAAATGCTTGAGAGACCTCCAGAGTGGCCTTGGTCACTCACTGAACCTAAGTGACAGGGAGTTCAGGAATCAAAGATGGCCCTCAGGGAGCCCTGAGCACCATGAGTGAAGTGAGATCCAGGTCCAGTGATGTGACCAGAGGGAGCCTCCAAAGCCACATCAGAAGTGAGACAGCCACTGAGGCTGGGCAGCTGCACAGCCACTGGCTTGTGCTAGTGATGAGTGTCAGCAGAACCATGCCAGAGGGAAACCCCAAGCCCTGCAGAACTGCCAGGCCTGTGGCAGTGTAGAGTGAATTCCTTTCCTATTCTGCAGATTTGGTCCCTTCTCATGACTGGGTGCAGCTGGCTCCTCCCGTTGGCTTGCTAAGAGAACATCAGTGATGCTCTCCTCTTCCAGGCCCTGCTTCTTTTCTCTTGTCACAGCCTCATTTAACTGCTCTTGGTTGCCTTTACATAACTGAGCTTTGGACCATACTTAAGGCCAGTTGTATCCTAAGGCCATCAGATAACATCCGCAGAGCTCTGCATGTACCAGCCAGACTGAGCCCTCAGCTTCTATGTCAAGTTGAAGAGCAAAGAGCTCTCCACTGCCTGCTCCCTGCCAGCCAAAGTGTGCAGGGTAATTCCTGCAAGAGACACTCAGGAGGGCTCAGGCTTACCCTTGCCATTTGATGACAGGCAGCCAAAGACATTCCAGCTCTGCTTTCCTTTGACTCCCACTTAGCTGCTTTGTCAGCTCCCATGGCTTCCCCTGAAACACTAGAACAGAACCCTTAGCAAGGGAAGTCACCCCACTGAGCACAGCAAAAGAGCAGAATTCTCTGTGATGTTTTTCAGAGCATTCTCCGTGTGCCTCCTGGCAGCTGTTTGGGTTTTGCTGCTCCAACAGCCAAGGCCTGTCACGCTGCCAGAGAGGGTGCAGCTTCTCTGTGACCAGCTCTCACTCTGGGGACTGAGTTGTGCCCCCCATGGAGAGTGAGCTGAGGTGGAAGCCAAAGTGCCAGCTAGCTTGTAAACAGAGACAAAGCCTTCAGACACTGATGTGCTGGAGGCAAAACCAGAGCAGCTCCACCTGATGCAGCAACACAAACAAGAGGCCTGGGTGTGCAAAGCTGCTCCTAACCTTCTGCCTGTTTGGGCCAGTGTGGAGGGCTCCTGATGCTGCAGTGGCTCCCAGGAGGGACAAGTGGCTGTTTAGTTTGAAGAAGAGGAGGCTGAGGGGAGACTTCGTTGCTGTCTACAACTACCTGAAGGGACATTGTGGAGAGGCTGCTGCTGGACTCTTCTCACAGGTAGTTGGAGACAGAACAAGGGGGAATGGCCTCAAGCTGAGACTGGGGAGATTTAGATTAGGTATTAGGAAAGTTTTTCACAGAGAGAGTGGTCAGGGACTGGAATGAGCTGCTCAGGGAGGTGGTGGAGTTGCTGACCCTGGATGTGTTTAAGGGTGGTCTGGATGTGGTGCTTAGGGATATGGTTTAAGGTGAATCTTGTAGAGTAGGGTTATAGGTTGGACTTGATGATCCTGAGGGGCTTTGGCAACCTGGGTGTTTCTGTGATTCTGTGATACTGGCCTCTGTCTCCAGCAGCCTTTGGTCCAGGATTCCCCAAATCCTGTACCCAGACAGACTGGACCTCTGCAGGAAGGCAGCTCCCTGCTCACCACCTTTCCTGTGTGCAGTGCCCACTTTTTCACCAGGACACAGCTTTTTGCTCTAGATGCCAGGGGCTTTCCCAGAGCCACAGAAAATCGTGTTTGACTATGCTGAAGGTTGCTCCCTCCCACCATACCTGTGCCTGCTGCAACATCACATCCACTTGGGAACATGTCCTGCTTGTGGCTGAGAGGAAAGATGGGGATGAAGGATGCAGCACAGGGCTGTGGGAGGATGAAAAGTGCTGCTGCAGCTTGGAAACAATGGAAAATATGAAAGAAAGCCTAATTTCCTGTTGGCACATACAGGCACTACAAATAAACATCAGAGCTCCTTGGGAGCTGAGAGCAGGCAGAGGAGCTGCCACCCTGCAACAGAGGGATCATGCTTGGCTAAGTTATGCAAGCCACCAAAATGCTGCTGTACAGTAGCACAGCTTCTGCAGACCATATTGTTTGGCCCTCCTGAGCGATTCCCAGAAGTAATTCCTGCGAGGAGCACACACCCAAAAGCCAGTCAGAATTTCTGGAATGACATTCCAGTTGCTCAAGCCCTGGTTATGCAGATAGAAGAGAAAACAGAGCGACGCCTTAGCCAGGATAATAGATAAGGGTGTGAGAATTCAGCTTGCTGGCTAGCACATGAAAGTGTGAATGACCTCGCCCCACGGCCAGGATTGCTCAAGCCAGAGGAGATGGCAGTATCAACACACACATCTTCTCTGCACTCACAGCACAGCTTTCTTCTCGCTGCTTGCTTCTGCCCTCACACCTTAACCCCAGAGTGGAGAGGAAGCAGGATGCGTGGCCCACAGCACCTGCAAAGCGGTTTGCTCCTGTAGTGGAGCAGTGCAATTCCCTCTTCTGTTTATCCATCTTGGGGAAGAGCTTGGCCAGCAGGGCAAGGGAGGGGATTTTTCCCCCTTTACTCTGCTCTCCTCAGACCCCACCTGGAGTACTGTGTAGTGTGCATAGTTCCAGAGTCCCCAACATGAGAAGGACATGGAACTGTTTGAGCCAGTCCAGAAGAGGCCATGAAGATGCTCAGAGGGCTGCAGCAGCTCTGCTCTGAGGACAGGCTGAGAGAGTTGGGGCTCTGCAGCCTGGAGAAGAGAAGGCTTTGAGGAGACCTTGGAGTGGCCTTCCAGGATCTGAAGGGGGCCTACAGGAAGGCTGAGGAGGGACTATTGACAAGGTCTTGTCTTGTAATGACAGGATGAGGAGTAATGGGTTTACACTGGCAGAGGGGAGATTTAGACTGGTTGTGAGGAAGAAGTTCTTTACAGTGAGGGTGGTAAGGCAGTGGCACAGGTTGCCCAGGTTACCCTGCACAGGTCGATCACATTCTCTGATTCTGTGCTCCACAACCTCCCTGGAGGTGTCCAAGGCCAGGTTGGATGAGGCCTTGAGTGGCCTGTTCTAGTGGGAGGTGTCCCTGCCTATGGCACAGGGGGGTTAGAACTGGATGAGCTTTGAGCTCTCTTCCAACCTAAACCATTCTATGCTTCCACCTCTCCCGACAAACCCACACACAATCAGAGGGAGGTCAGAGTAACAGCTCCTCTTCACACTGAGACTAGTGGCCCTACCACATTATCTCCTACCTCACTGGGTGACCTTCCCAGTGTGAAACAGAAAGAGGCTCTCTGGACCTGACTGTCTGATGTCCTCAGCCTGCATGGCCTGAAACGTGTCACCTAGTAAGTGACACCTGCCAAGTCTCTTGGCTTCTCACTAAATGTAGCAGGGTTCAGACTGGCCCAGTATGGACTAGCAAACGGTTCTCTGGAAGTGCTGCCTGGAGGCCTGGTGAGATGGCACAGGTGCAGGTCTGTCTCCCAGCTTGCTCTGCAGAGTTAGTGAGCCAAGCACTCAGAGCTCATAATGAAGAGCCAAGGAAATCTCCTTGGCAAGGACTAAAAAGCCCTCCTGCAGCTTTTCAATGCTTGCTAGCCAGCAGAGTACGGGACAAGTGACCAAGGGTATTCAGTAGCTGACCACATGGAGGCAAACCTGAAATGGGCAAAGAGAGGATACTTGAAGGTCATTGTTCACTGGATGGAGAGTGAAAGGATTCATCACATGCTCAGCAGCTGCTTGGGATGTAGGCTCCTGGAGGTAACATTTGCTGTGCTGCCCAGGGAGTGACTTCGGGTGACCTCAGGCACAATTTTCAGCTATGCAATGCCTCCTGCTTCAGCAAGACACTTGGTTAAAGCTTGCACTCTGTGTCCTCCAAAGGAATGAATTCCTTGGACAGTCTGTTGTTTGTCCTCTTCTCCTAGTCCTTGAAGACAAGGTCCCGGGGAGACCTGAGAGCAACCTTCCAGTCCTTGAAGGGGCTACAGGAGAGCTGGGGAGGGACTTAACAAGGGCTTGTAGTGACAGGACAAGGGGCAATGGCTTTGAGCTGGAAGAGGGGAGATTGAGACTGGAGATGAGGAAGAAATTATTGAGAGTGAGGGTGGGGAGACACTGGCACAGGTTTCTCAGGGAGGCTGTGAATACCCCTCCCTGGAGGTGTTCAAGGTCAGGTTGGATGAGGCCTTGAGCAAGCTGGGCTGGTGAGAGGTGTCCCTGCCCATGGCAGGGAGCTGGAACTGGACAACGTTGAAGGTCCCTTCCAACCCAACCCATTCTGTGATTCTGTGATTTTAGCAGACAATTCTATTCCGGTGAGAACAGAAACAGGGCAGATTGCTTCAGTATGAAGAGATGCAGTCAGCAGCAAAGCCTGGGTTCAGCTGGAAGCAGTGCTCTGGCAGTCAGCTGCTAGCTGTGCAGGGCAGCTTGGCGCTGGTATCACCGCGGTTCTGTCTGCTTTCTGGGAGCAGCCATTAAATATTTGCCTGCATGACTGCTGTGCTCTCCCTGCTGCTCACCTGTGCTGCTAACGCACTTTCCCCAGGAGATGGAATGTTTGCCATCCCCAAAATAGCAACTCAATGAATGAAAGTTCAAGTGTGGCTATAAATAGACAGGGCAGCAGGCTGCCACAGTGCGCACAGAAAGCTGCTTCACACCCACTTCGCTTTGTCTGCCATAAGCTCTGAGCTCTGCACTGAAATGACCTTGCTGCACTTTGGAAGAACAAACAACACAACAATAAGGAGGCCAAACTGGGATGAGGAAGTCACTGAAGCTGTGCAGGGAAGATGGACAGGGCCCTTGTATGCCACACAGTGCTCTGCCCAGCTGGCAGCCACCCACTGTGACATTGGAGCTGCTCAGGTGGGAGCATGGGGATGGGCAGAGCTGGGGACGTTTCACTCTGCTGCAGTCCCTCTGATGGGCAGCGTGGAGCAGTGCCGGTGGCACCTCCTGGTGGAAACCAGCTCCCAGGGATGGGACCAGCAAAAAGGCCTGATGAGGCATAAACCAACAAAGCTAAGCCCCAAAGAAACAACTTCTGACAGGACAAAGCTCCTCTGCTTTGCATACCATGGGCAGAGCACACCAGCACCAGCCCAGCCTTGCTTTTCCACTACATGAAGGCTTGTTGGTGTCACCACAAGGCATGTTTAGGACACCTCTGGCTGGAAGGGAACAAGTTGGCATGGTAAAAGGTGTGGAGGGTGCTCTACGAACCACCTCCTCTAGATTCACTTCTCACCCAAAATCTCACAAAGCCTCACACTGCTCTGAGCTTTCCTGGGTTTGCCCTGTCTAGAAGTGCTCTGTGGAAGGCTGTTAATAGTCAGCAAGTGTCACTGAGATAAAACCCAACTAAAGCTGGAGGAAAGTAGCTGAGTCAGGCTAGATTAGATATGGGGCAATTTACTGGTTTTAGTTTTAGTTGTTGGAAACAGACACCAAACAAAATCTCAGTGGAGAGAAATCCCTGCCCAAAATGCAGGCTTATGAAACCAGCAGGAGCTGAGAGGCTGGGTTTGCGACAGGAGATCTGCAGGTGTAAAGGGATGCCCTCTGCTCTCTGGGGAGGTTCTCTGGAGGCTGGCATGTGGAATGCTTGGCCTGATGGGAGTTCCATGCTGTTTCTAGGTGCAAGGGTGATAATGAGTAAGAGAAGAAAGTATCACAAGGTGTTCCAAGGTGTTGGCTCTGGTGAGAACTCGGAGCAGCTCTGCACAGCTGTTCACACACAGCTCCTTCTTGATCCTCAGCACTTCACTCCTGCCAAAGGAGGTGGCTGGGCTTTTTCTCTAAACTTCAAGAACCTTGAGGGAACAAGGGAATGCTGACAGAACTACTCCCTGCCTCCTCTCCTGGGCGACTGAATGTTTGCTTTATCATCTCCCAACTCCCCAGCTCAAGAGAGACAGGGACCTGCTGGAGAGAGTCCAATGGAGAGCCACAAGTATGACTGGGGGACTTGAGCATCTCCCCTATGGAGAGAGACTCAGAGCCCTGGGGCTATTTAGTCTGGAGAAGAGAAGGCTGAGAAGGGATCTGATCAGTGTCTATCAATATCTGAGGAGTGGGTGTCAAGTGCCTATGGCCAATCTCTTTTGGGTGGTGCACAGCAATAACCCAAAGAGCAATGGATACAAACTGAATCGAGAAGGTTTCACCTCAACATGAGGAGAAACTTCTTTGGTGTGAGGGTGCTGGAGCCCTTGAGCAGGCTTCTCAGAGAGGCTGTGGAGTCTCCTTCTCTAGAGACTTTCCAAACTCGCCTGGATGCATTCCTGTGCAGCTACCCTGGGTGATGCTGCTTTGGCAGGGGGTTGGACTGGATGATCTCTGGAGGTCCCTTCCAACCTGTAAGGTTCTGTGATTCTGTGACCTCCGTGTGCCTCACGCTGCAGGCTAGGTGGAGAGGTGCCTGCAGCTCCCAGGCATGGAGTGGGACACTCCTGTGATCCCCTGTGGAATCACTACTTAGTTAGCCAGGCTCACCCAGTCAGATGGCCACTGCAGTCTGCTGGCTCTCACCTGTCCCAAAACAGCCTCAAGGGGAAGCAGCCTGCATGAGAAAGGAGCTGCGTCCACAGAAGTGCTGCAGTGCAGAGCTGCTTATGCCTGCGTGGCTGTACACAAGGTGAGCAAGGAAATCGTGTCTGGGAAGCTGCTGCACATGAAAGCAGCTGCCTGCAGCTAGATCCCATCAAAGCACAGATCTGTGGGCTGATCTTTCCAGTGTGACAGTTTCCATCTGCAGAGCACTCAGGTTCTTTTATTAGCCCCACTGATGCTGGTGATTCAAGCTCCATGATCAAACAGCTCCTGCAGAGGGGCTTGGCCCCACGAGCCAGACAGAAAGCCCCCAGGTGAGGTGGTGGCAGCAGGGGCAGGGGAAATGCTGAGGATGCAGACAAGGTGAGCGCTGAGGGCCAGATGTGGCAGTGGCATTTCTCAGTCTCTCAGTGGAAGCCCACCCCATCTCCTGGGGCCAGAGTCCAAGAACTAGCCAGTGCCCACACCAGCAAGCAGAAGCAGGAGCAGGGTGGCTGCTGTCAGTGCAGGCGCTCAGCTGCTGTTTCCCTCTCTCCACTCAGGTTCCCTGCAGGCATGGGCACATTTTCGGGCATTTCTGTTTTATTTGCAGTGATGTCATGGGCAACCTTTTGATGACTTATGACCCACAGCAGGCTACCACTGGCTAATGAAACAATGGAGAAGAAAGTCAGGAAGAAAGCTGGAAGACATTAATTAAATAAACTCAGCAACCAAAAGGGCAGAAGTGGCACAGAATTTCCACAGTGACCTGCCACATGTGTGGCAGGAGGAGCTGGTGAGTGATGGAGGCTGTCAGAGTCCCTCTGAGATTTGGACACAGCAGAACATGTTCCCTAGGGCTGAGCACCTGAAGCCTGAAGAGCCACATCAAACGTTTTTGGGGCACAGCACACAGCACATCAATTTGCTGGGGACTGGGCTCTGCCACAGAATATGCTAATGCTGCACAGAGGGCTGAAAACATCCTTGCAGCAACCACAGCACTTTGCATATCCTGCTCCAGAAGTGGCTGTCGTGAGCTGGCCTGAACCATTTATTCAGCACAAGTGAGCTTTTCTGCCCTCAGCCCAGCAGAAAGGTCCCTAGACCATCGTGCTGCTGAGCTGCAGTCTCTTACATGTCAGAGGGAGGCTACTCCTGAGCCATTCCCTGTGCTTTTAATTGATGGGAGAGGAATACTTTGTTCCCCAAGAGCATTTCCTACTGATTCATTTTCTCTTTATCATCTGGTTTACAGGCCTGATCTTGACTTTTCACCACACCCAGCTCTGCCATTGACTTCAAGGAACAGGGCTCTGTGGGGGCAGTGTGAAAGTCACCCAATAAAGGTTTTCAAGAGGAAGCTGCTGAATTCATCAACACCAGGATTTACATAGATCTAAGAGATGGTAACAGCCTCACTATGGCAAGCATGAGGAGCCGTGTCAACTGAAGAGGCTGGAGGTAAGGAAGAAGGCCAACAGAATGGCCAACAGTGACAGTCACACAGAATCACAGAATGTTAGGGGCTGGAAGGAACCTCAGAAAACATCTGGTCCAACCCCCCTGCCAAAGCAGTCCTTCCAACACCTTGGCAGAGCATGGCATGTCCCCTGCAGAGCCCCCTCTCTCAGTGGCAGGATGTGGAGGGGCTCTGCTGTGCATTGCTTGTGGCTCCTGAGGGACTGCCAGGAGCCCAGGTGTTCTGGGAGCAGAGGCTGCTGTCTCTGAGAGAAGACAGAACACACTGCCATTATTTTGTTACCTGCACAGACACTTAGCTGGTCCTCAGCTCTGACTAGAGACCTCTTGTGTTAGGTGCTCCGTAATCACATAAAGCAGGAGTCACCCTCAGAGCTGGACCCAATCTGGGCAGTTCTAAAGGGTTCCTGCCTTCCTTTTCCCTTTCTTCCACCTACATCCCATTTGCTGTGACAGGAGAGCTTTCAGTGTACCTCTGAGTCTTGAAGAGATGGTCGCTTTTGTTTGCCTTTCAGCCGTCAGGCACAGTCAAGGTTTCCCAGCACTTAAGAGCCAGTGATGAGGTGTCAGGATGTGAGGAGAGGTTTCTCTCCAGAAAGCAGATTTCGAGAGTCCAGAAGGTTTGGCAGTGTCAGCAAGCAGAGGGGAAGTACTGTCCAGGAAAGATGGGTAGAGGTTGAAGGGTATTGCAAGGTTGTGTTCCCTGAGCCTTTCTTTCTTTGTGACCTTAGTGCATCACTGCCACTTGGGGTTCAAGCACTGCTGCCCACTAGGAAGCCATCTCACCCTGTCACCAGCTCACCAGGACGTGTTTGGGCCTGGGCTCAAACTAATAAACATTTGACCACTGCCTCTGCACTGACGTGGTCATTACCAAAAGTGATCCAGCCCAGGGTACAGCTGCTGCCTGCTGTGTGGCCACACAGCTTCCAGCCTGGGCCCACCAAAGCCACCAGTGATGGCCTCTGAAGTCACTCAGATTGGTTTCTGTTTCCAGCACCCCCACTGAGTGGTTTACAGTTTGTGAAGTACTAAACAAACTCTGGATTCCACCATGGTTTACATCAGCAACAGGAACTCTTCCCTGTCCCTTACTGCCCAGAGATGTGAGAGCCTCCTTCTGGCCCAGCAGCCTGACCACTGGACCAGCCCTTATGCCACCTCCTTCACCCTTCCTAGCTACAACAGGGAGAAAGAGAGATGTTGCCAGCAGAAGTCTACAGGATGGTGGGAGAGTGAAGCTCAAGCTGCTGAATCCCCTCATGCCTAAGCAAAGGCTGCAAGCCTCGGGGTGATCATCCCCCCCTCGGCAGGATTGGAAGACCTGTCAGCACAAAGAAATGTCTGCTTTTGCTGCCCCAACACCCTACAGGTGCTGAGAGTTGCAACATGTCTCAGAAGGCAGCACTGAAGCCCTGGCTCCCCTGATGCTATCATTGCACCCAGCAGAAGACCTGGAGGTGATATGGAGAAAGGGGGACCACGACCTGGGAGGTCAGCAGCAGCTCCATCACTCCCAAGAGACAGCCCTGGGAGAGATGAATCACTGGAGATCCCAAACCAGCAGAACAGGACTTGAAGCAGTGCTTTATCTCAGGCAGGTGCCCAGACCAAGTGACTGTAAATGAGGACTTTTCCTCTCTCCCTCAGCCTTTCCTGCTGGAGCTGCCCTCCACCATTAGGTGCTCAGTGACCTGGTTTACCTTTCTGACCCCCAAATCCCATGGAGCCATCACAGCCAGCACAGACCTTGCTCACTAAAAGATAAGAACCTGCCCCATTTAAAATGTGGCACTCCTGGAGTAGCATCTTCTGATCCAACTGCTCCTCCCCTTCAAACTCAGGGAGTTGAGTTGGGGGTAAGAATGCAGATGTGTGTGGCTCTGGTTAGAGAGAATACAGCAGCACAGCTCTGCTGTTTTGCTTTAGCTCCTCACACAGCCTCTTCTCAGTGATGTCCAGTGACAGGACAAGTGGCAATGAGTGGAAGTTGAGGCATAGGAGGTTCCATATGGACCTGAGGAAGAATTTTTTTCCCTGTGAGTGTGATAGAGCACTAGAACCAGCTGCCCAGGGGAGTTGTGGAGTCTCCCTCTCTGGAGATATTCAAGAACTATCTGGATGCATTCCTGTGTGATCTGCTCTAAGTGATCCTGCTCCGGCAGTGGGGCTGGACCAGAAGAGCTTTCAAGGTCCCTCACGGCCCCTGACATTCTATGATTCTATGACTCCAAAGGCAAAGCACATCTAAGTCTGTAGCATCAAGGTGGGCCACTGCTCCTTCAGGTGTCTGGGATGCTAGTGGGAGGTGTCCCTGCCTATGGCAGGGGGTTGGAACTAGATGATCCTTGAGGTCCCTTCCAACCTTACCATTCTATGATTCTATGATTCTATGCTGAGGTCCAAGGCTGAACTTTAGAAGCAAGTGGGCTCAGCTGTGGCACAGAGGAAGATCCTCTGCTGCAGCTGTGATGATCCAGGCACACCAACCACATCTGAAAACTAGTGGTTTGGAAGAAGCCTCTTCCAGGACCAGCCAAGGTGAGCTAACAGACCTCTTCACTCTAGACCAGGGCTTTTTGCCTTCTGACTCTCTGCTTTCCTCCCAGGACAAGTCTCAGCACTGCCACACAAAGCTGCTGCAGTGTGACTGCTGGAGGAATGCTTCAGCAGTCCAAGTCCCTCATCCCTCACACTCACTCCTGAGCTGCAGAGGCTGCCAAGGGATAGGATTCACCTCAGAGCTAGTTAGAGCACAGATGTGTCCAAACAGGGCCATTACAAAGGCAGCAGGAAGCTTGGTTCTTTGGGTCCCTCTGGACGTGGCATGTCTGTACAGCCCCTGTGTGTGCATTGTGAAACAGCACATTACACACAGGCAGGATTTTGAATTTGCCTCCTTTCCTGCTCAGGCCAGGGCCTGCTTTGAGAATGAATCAGAGAAGAGCACTATTGTCTGCAGCATCCCAGCCTCAACAGCTGAAGAATTGGGACAATAATGTGTAAGTGAGGCCGGGAACTGTAGGAAGAGCGAGGATTAGGGCAGCCAGTTGCTGCCCTGAGGACCTGGCAGCTCTCCTGCCCCTGCTGAGTGAAGACAGAACTGGAATTTTTGAGAGTTGCTCACAAAGTGTGTGTGCATGGACCCCAGCTGAATGCTCAGCTGCACAGTCTCCCACCAGTCCTGCAGAAACCCAGGGAACTCAGTCACCAGAAGGAAGGAAAGTCTCTTAAGCTGTTTGCCAGCCTCAGTTCAGTCTGTACAGTGGGGACCAACACCTCCAGGAGTCTCAGCAAGGGACTTGTGAAATACAAAGTCAATGGAGGGACAAAAGGCCCAGGGAAGAGGAAGGAGCACAGAACTTCTTGGGTCTGGCACAAAGGGGGCACAAAACTCACCCATGTTTTCACCTGGCATTTTTCCCTTTCCACTCAGCCTGTTATCCTCTTTACTGTCCTGGCAAATGGGGCAGAGGGAAGTGAAAGTCAATTAACAGAAGGCACTGGGAGTGGAGTTCCTTACATTGGCCAGTTTTCAGCCTCAGCTTGACAGGCTGCTGGGCCAGTGCATTGCGACTGGACTGTGACCTAGAAAGGTTGGAGCAGATGATCCCTGGGGTTCCTTCCACCCTGGCACTTTGTCATTCTGTGATTTGTATTCTGGAGGATCCACTCTTGCACAGAGCAGGTGCTGAGCAAATAGCTGGGAAGACAGAATCAAAGAACATTCGAGGTCAGAAGGGACCTCCAGAGATCATTGAGTCCAAGCCCCCTGCCAAAGAAGCATCACCCAGGGTAGTCCACACAGGAATACATCCAGGCAGGTTTGGAAAGCCTCCAGAGAAGGAGACTCCACAACCTCTCTGGGCAGCCTGCTCCAGGGCTCTGTCACCCTCACTGTAAAGAAGTTTCTCCTCATGTTGAGGTGAAACCTTCTCTGTTCCAGTTTGTATCCATTGCTCCTTGGCTTATTGCTGTGCACCACCACAAAGCAATTGGCCCCAGGCACTTGACACCCACCCCCTCAGATATTTGCAGACATTGATCAGAGCCCCTCTCACTCTTTTCTTCTCCAGAATGAACAGCCCAACAGCCCAACCTGTTTAAGGCAGGGCTCTGTTGAGCCCAAGCAGAGTCACCAAAGCACGGCAGAGGCACAGGACAGCCAGAACCATGTGTCCCCGAGGTGGCCGCAGGAGGCGAGGAAGGAATGTTTTGTTTGGCTGCAGCCATGGTGACAGCAGCCAGTGACTGCCTGTGTTCTGTGCTGGGGCAATCCCAGCTTGCTGCCTGCCACCCGTCTGTCAGGGTGCAATACAGTTCACTGCAGGGGTGAGACTGCTGCATGGCAGCTGCATGGGGGGTCCTGTGCACAGCTGAGTGTCACCAGAGCTGGATGGGAGGAAGGAGCTCGCCTACTTCCGAAGGGAATTAGGTAAGTAGGTGCCTGACTCTTCAGCTGCCACAGCAGGAGCAGCACTACATGCACCACACCAGGACTGCCGGCCCCAAGAGGGCCTGTGGAAAAGCACCACAGGGTCAGGGTGAACCATCTGGTGCCTGCAGCACAAAACACAAAACTAACCTGGTCTGAGCAGGTTCTGATTTTTTTTTTTTTTTTGCTGGAATTTCACCACCACATGAGGAGAAATTTCTGTGCTGTAAGAGTGCTGCAACTGCTCAGAGAGGTTGTGAAGCCTCCTTCTCTGCAGACTTTCAAGACCCATCTGAGTGATTTCCTGTGTGACCTGCCCTGGGTGATCCTGGAGGGGGTCTCTGGAGGTCCTTTCCAAGCCCTAGCATTGTGTGATTCTATGAATTACCTGGAGCCTTAAAAACCACACCAAAAGGAGCAGCCTCAGTTGTGGCTTCTGCCTTTGCTCCCTGCCTGTCCAGGCTTGCCATGGAGTTATGCTGAGGCGAAGTGGCAGGGCTGAAGGATGCAGTAAGTAGAACATAACGACTTTATTACATTAATGACCCATCCAGGCAACGGAGCTGATGCAAGTGGTTAGCACTTTGAGTGTCTTGAAAGGAGAGAGAGCTCCCTGAGCAGGTGCACGGCAGCAGGCGTAGCCTTGGCCCCGCCGATGCCAGTGGGAAGGCCCCGTGCCATGGGAAGGAGCTTGGTATGGAACTGCTGCTCTGCTCCACTCCTGGGAGCCTGAGAGCAGCCTCTGAGCTGCAGAGGTGACTGATTTACACCAAACCGGATAGCCAGAACTTCCTGAGGTGACCCCGTTCTGGGAGGAGATTCTAATCTCCTGACAAGTTTGTCTAGCCAGATAATGACAGTAATTAGCCAGCAGGCAGGAAGGTGGATCCAGGTATTCTACTGCATGAGTAAGAAGGATGTTTTATGTCAGTGGAATTAGGAGGAGGATGGAAACTGCCAATATCCTTCAAAACGGAGCTGGAAACAAAGAGCACAGCACCGAGGGCTGCACTGGAGAGCAGATTCCCCAGCCTGCTCTCCTCCCAGGGTGCAGAGGCTGGGAAGGGAAGTGGTGCTAAGCACCATCACCCTCATCATCCCTCTGCCACATGAGCCAGCCTGTCTGAAACATGAAGGGGAGCACAAAGAGGACTTCTAGAGCAGCAGAGAAACGGCAGCATTTCAGGTAGCCAGATAGACTCTGCAGTGGATAAAGCAGAAGCAAGCCCACACTGCCTGTGGTGGGCTGAACAATATCCCTGCAGTTACCCTGCAGCCTGGCAGGGGCAAGCCTGCTGCAGCACTGCCAGACCACCACCTGTCTGTATCTCTTGTCCTTTCCAGTCGAGTGTTTGCAAAATGCTTGCAGACTGCGGAGATAACAACCCACAGGCATGCAGAGAACAGAAGGCTTCACTCAAAATGTATGGTTTGGGTTGTTTGTTTCCCCCCCCCCCCGCAACTGGAAAATAAAAAAAAAAATAGATCTTAATAACCCAAAGGTGAGATGTTCCCTGCAAACAGGTAGCTCTGGTGGTATCAAGTGATGCACTTTTGTCTTTCAGGGGTGCTGCCAGACACCCTGAAATGATAGTGTGGAGAGGAATGTGAGATGTGCCCCTTTCATCATAATGGTTACTTTGAAGCCTAATTACAGCCATTGACACGCAGCCCATTAGCCATGCTGCTGCTGCTGCTGGCTGCACCAAAACGCACAGCCTGACAGGGAGCTTAGCTCCAGGAGCTGGCTGGGTGGCTCAGGCATTGCACTGGAATTTGGGAAGGGCACGAAGCAGCAGTGGGGGTCCTGGGTCTGGTGGCCTCCACCATGCCTGCTCTCGTGCTGTGTGAGCCACCGGCAGTGCCTCAGGTCCAGCAGAGAGCCTGCCCACCTCACCTCAGAAACTCTGCTCTTCAAGAGGGTGCCAAAGGGGGACTACAACTGTAAACACAACCAAAAGGCTCATCTGGAAAGAAAAGCACCAAGAGCCACTGCTGCTACAAAGTGCTCCCTGCAGACCAATCCCTACCACTTCTAGTAGTGATGAACACAAGGCCTGGTCACATTTGGTGCCACTCTTCTGTCCCTCTCCACTATGTTTCAGATTTCTGTCTCTGTGCACTCCAACACCTAGGCAGTCAGGCTTCCATCCCGAGTGTACAAGCACTTGGCCTTTGCCCAAGACACCTGCAACTGGCAGCCCCCTCTAAAATAAAGACACAGCAGAGCAGCGTCCCATCTCCAGTTGAGATTCACAGATTGCATCAGGTTGGAAGGGACCCTCAAAGGTCATCTTGTCCAACACTCCTGCAATCAGCAGGGACACCTCCAACCAGATCAGGCTGCCAAGGGCCACACCATGTAAAGGGATGAGGCCTCAACCACATCCCAGGGCAATCTGTTCCAGTATTTCCCCACCCTCATTTTGCAGAACTTTCTCCTCAAGTCCAACCAAATCTCTCCTGCTCCAGTTTCAAACCATTACCCCTCATCCTATCCCCACAGGTCCTTCTAAACAGTCCCTCCCCAGCCTGCCTGTAGGTCCCCTTCAGATACTGAAATGCAGCCAGGGATGGAGCAGAGCTGAGAACAGACCCTTTGACAATCTCATCTTTTCTCAGCAGTTACACCAACGAATTTCTGCTTCTCACAGGTGGGCCACCCAGCGGGGGGCAGGTATTGACTGGTACAACTGGAACAGCTGTGTCTGCTTGGTGTCTCAGAGGCATACTCACAAGCTAAAGCCTGACACTGAGGAGGTTCTCATGGACCTGGTGACACTGTCAGGTAGCTGAAACCAGTGGGCTTCACTCTGGCCTGTGGCGGTTTGGCTGCACTGTGACCAAGAGAAACAGTCCTGCAGTGGAGGCAGCAGCCTCTGAGGGCTGGAGCAGAGCTGAGGCAGGAATGACAACAGCTGTGCCACTACAGAGTGTTCCCACTTGTGAATCAAAGCCCTCACGGGGATGCTGTCCTGTCCAGACACGCTTGGCACTGAGTCCTGCAGACATAACACGAAGGCAAGGACCTGTCCTCCCTTCAAGTACATCCCTTGTGCGCTGGGAGAGGAAGACAAACCCAAACATGCGTTGGCTGAGAGGTTGGAAACAGGAAGTTCTGTTTAATTTGCACATTCTCTGTTGCTGAGGGAAAGTAGGAAACATAAATCTCAGCCTTTTATTTCAGATCTGGCATAAAAACTTGCCTACGGGGTGATGTCAAATGACAGACTTCACACTGCTCAGCAGGAAACTGCTGTTATGCAGTGAGAAGCACGAGGCAAGGGTGCAGCCCTGGGAGCCTTTCCCTTTGTTATATTCCCCCATCTCTGGGAAACCCACAAACCCAGCAGCATGATGATAAACAACAGCTAGTTCACACAACTTTTACCTTTAAAATGCACCTTCCCTCTTACTGCCTCACATCCTCCAAATGCTGGGGAAAAGCTCTTAACTGAACTATTTTTGCAGACAGAAAAATCAGCTTTTCAGTGATTGCTTTCCCCTTGCTTGCGCTCCTCCTCTGATGTAATTTGCCCCTGTTTTGAATCTTTCCTGCTTCCATCTAGGAACACTTCTGGTTCTACTGGAAATTCAGACAAAGACATTTGGCAATCCAAAAAAAGTGTCAGGTGAGTATGTTTTGCATCTGAAAGGAGAAGAGCTCTGAAGTTTCTCTGGAAAAAGCATTGTTTTATCCCAGCTGGAACCCTCTGACTAAAGCTGCTGGGGACAAAACTGAATCTCCACAGATACAGAGCTGATGAAAGCATCTTATAGCAGAACCATGCCTTCCACACAGAGGAGACCACTCTGACTTACTGGAGAAATGAAAGGCTACAGCTTGCAAGCAGTGACCACCTGGGTCCTCCTCACCCACACTGGGATCACAAGAGAGGTTTTACTGGCCTAGAGACAGGGCAGAGGAGCAGCTGTGCACAGGCAGCAGCAGAGCAGGCTGTTCTTGCAGGAGTCTGTGGAGACCTTTTACCACTTTGTGCTCTCTCAGAGCAGCTCTGGCCATCTGAAGTGAAATCTTTGCTCTACTCCCTGCATCTCTGAAGTTTGTGCAATGACAGAGAGCAGCTGGCCTTCACATAAAAACTTCATGACATTACTCCACGCAAGGGATGCTGGCACCCGAAAGCAAGCACTTCACACAGCTTCTCCTGAGGCTGTAACTGAGTGTTCCTGAGTGTAACTCTGTGGCATGTTTATTGGGGAATCTCCAGTGCTGCAGGCAGGGAAAAAGCCCAGGCCACCTACTGTCATATTCACAGTCATGAACATTTTCACAGCCTCAAGATGAGAATGGATTGCAGCGTGATCAGAAGCTCCTCGAGGAGCTGCAGACAAGCAGCAAGCCTTACAAATAGTCCCTTGCTCTAGCTGAAGTGCCACATTCTGGCTGTGCTACTCACCTTCAGCTGGTCTGTCCATGCAGTGGGCACAGCCACCTCATGCAGATGTGGGCCTCACTGAAGGGTGAGTGTCCTCAGCTGGTGGCAGGGCAGATGGCAGATGTCGCTGTCCTGCAGTTCAGCGTGGCTCTGTCCCCCGTCGCCAGCCACAACAGCCCTTTCAGGTCACAGGTTTGCAGCAGGCTTTGTGAATCCCTGCACCTTCCAAGCTGAAAAGAGAAATACTTGATGTCATGCTGAGGGCCAGGGCCCACACAAGCTCTGTCTGGCTACCAACTGCACCTAGGCTCAGTAGTTTGCGAAGGCAGGGCTGGGTTCATGCACAGCTGCACCATTCCAAAGAGCAGAGCAGCAGCTCCTCCTGATCTGCCCCTCTCGTCCCCCTGAGCAGGAGGCCGCTGGCAAAGTGCCTCCTCTCTGCACCACCTCAGGGGCTTGGATCTGATCTGGCTTTCCACCACTTAGCAAACATGAAAGCGAAAACCTGCTTTAGCAGGTGAATGCAAACAGCCCTGCACAGCCTGCTGCAATGGGATGGGTCCCTGATTTAAGCAAGACACTGCCACAGCCACCAAAAAACTGCAGGAAGGTTTGGGCCCAAAGAGCATTTCCCCAGGCTAGTTCCAAACAGGCTGTTCTTGGAGAGGTGGAATGAACGAGTCGAGGATGAGTGGGGGACTTGAGCATCTCCCCTATGAAGAGAGACTCAGAGCCCTGGGGCTGTTTAGTCTGGAGAAGAGAAGGCTGAGAAGGGATCTGATCCATGTCTATCAATATCTGAGGGGTGGGTGTCAAGTGCCTGGGGCCAGTCTCTTTTGGGTGGTGCACAGCAATAAGCCAAGGAGCAATGGATACAAACTGGAACAGAGAAGGTTTCACCCCAATGTGAGGAGAAACTTCTTTACAGTGAGAGTGACAGAGCCCTGGAGCAGGCTGCCCAGAGAGGTTGTGGAGTCTCCTTCTCTGGAGGCTTTCCAAACCCATCTGGGTGCATTCCTGTGTGGACTACCCTGGGGGATCCTGCTTTGGCAGGGGGTTGGACTGGATAATCTCTGGAGGTCCCTTCCAACCTCTAAAATTCTGTGATTCTTCATCATCACCTCTGCTTTTGCCCCTTCATCTTCCCACCATGAAAACCTCTACCCGTGTCAAATGCAGATTATATTGGTCAATGCCTTCCAAAGTTACTAAGAGGAGGCTGCCAAATGGTGAGACACTGGTGCAGGCTCAGCACCTCCAGAAGCCAGGCTGAATGTGACCCATGCAGCTCAGCCCAGCTCCATGATTACTGCCACTCCCAGTCGATAGCAACACAATATAAACAAGCCAAATTCATGGGTATGCAAATAGTACCCTGCTGTGCCATGCACACCTACAAGGCATGCTGCTGGCGCTCTAACGACCCATGATTGATTTTAATAACTGCTCCTCTTAGTGATACAGCAGCTGGAGCTCCTCTGCTATGGAGACAGACTGAGGGAGTTGGGGCTGTTCAGTCTGGAGAGGAGAAGGCTCCAAGGCCTTAATTGTGGCCTTCCAGGGGCTAGGAGAAAGCTGGGGAGGGACCCTTTAGGATGTCGGGTAGTGATAGGACTGGGGGAAATGGAGCAAAACTAGAAGTGGGTAGATTCAGACTGGATGTTAGGGAGAAATTCTTCACCATGAGAGTGGTGAGACACTGGAACAGGTTGCCCAGGGAGGTGGTGGAAGCCTCATCCCTGGAGATCTTTAAGGCCAGGCTGGATGGGGCTCTAGACAGCCTGATCTAGTGTGAGGTGTCCCTGCCCATGGCAGGGGGGTTGGAATTAGATGATTCTTGAGGTCACTTTCAAGCCCTGACAATTCTGTGATTCTATTGCTAACCTGTGCTGTTAAGGAGACTGTGGGCAAAGAAGAAAGAGTGACCTAAGTTTGAGAATGAAACAACAGAAGAGTTTCTGAGTCCGGCTACCTGTAAAGAACAACGAAACTGTCTCAAGCAGCAGCTGGCTCTTGCCTTGTCTCACTGCATGAACAGCTAAGTGAGAAGGACTCCCGTGGCATTCTCTCACAGAAATTTTTCCCCCAGTGAAACTCCAGCTGAAGAGAAAAAAGAACCCAACAACACAACACCCAAAATGAGATTTTTCCTGAAAAAAAAGTCCCAGTTCATGCGCAGGAAACATCTAGAATCACAGAATGTCATGGGTTGGAAGGGACCTCTAGAGACCACTGAATCCAACCCCCCCTGCCAGAGCAGGGTCACCCAGGAACACATCCAGGAGACTTTTGAAAGTCTCCACAGAAGGAGACTCCACAACCTCTCTGGGCAGCCTGCTCCAGGGCTTCACCACCCTCACACCAAAGAAGTTTCTCCTCATGTTGAGGTGGAACCTCCTGGGTTCCAGCTTGTACCTGTTGTTCCTTGTCCTATCTAGATCATGAACCAAAGAGAAAGCACACAGCATCTGGTCACAGCATCAAGCTGCCCTAGCATGGAGCAGCTGCTGTCCTACTCCTCCTCACCGTCTGTTTTGTGCAGCTGCTGCATCTCCCTTCTCATGTCACCTGTGCAAGGTCCCATTGAAGGCTTAAGCAAAGGCTTGCCAGAAAAAAGGGCCTGTCCACAGGAACAGCTTGCAGTGCCCAGATGGAAAGAGCCCTGAGTGCTCAAGAGGCTGAAGGAAAAGAAAGATGAGTGCTTATCACAAGCAAGAGCTTGAAGCGAGGGCTGCTGATGTGTGCCATTCTCCCCGTGCAAGCACAAGGGTTTGTTTACAGAGAGGGAGACAGTCATTGCAGTGCATTTGAGTGACAAGGGCAGCTCTACGGATCAGAAATTCAGCTAGGGCTCAGAAACCAACACTTGGATGCTCCTGTTTCTCAGCACGGCCTCTGTAACAGTCTCCTTGACACACTGGCACCAAGCACGTTGCTCTGGCACCACTCTCTGCCCTCATCCTCTTCCAGGAAAGAGTTCACAGAACAAAGGTTCTTCATCTTGTTTCACAAAGGGGGAAACTGAGGCAGCAGTCAAGACTGACGGGAAGGCTGCTCCACGAGTAGCAATGCCTATTGCAGCCACTGGGCCTGGCAGTCCATCAGGGTTCTGTGTGCAGAAAATCGTGAACTAGAAGCACTGAGTACAGGTCCCAGGGACAGACAGCCAGAGAGCCAGCAGCCTGTGGAAGCAGGCTGACAGAGATAATGAAACCAGACACTCCTGGGATCTTTATCTGAGTCCCTCTGATCTCCCCACACAGCTGCAGGGCCAGGAGAGCCCTGCCTGCCAGCCAGCCGGGTACAAGGGCAGGGAAGTGGGGAAGTGGGCATCACTCCCTGCCCCTGAACTGGTGGGGAGAGCCCAACTCACACACTACAAACCCTGGACTTCCAGTCATTGTGAATGGAAATGTTAGCAGACATCATTTGAAATGGAAACCCATACACTTCACCTCCTGAGCCCCAGCTGTAGGAAAGTCACACAGTGACACCAAGGTCTGTGAAGCTCAGCTTCTTTTCCCTTCCCCTACTACCTCCTTCAAAAGGTCTTAGTGGTTACACAAAATCCTACACTTCTTGAGGTCGCTGCTGCAGACGCAGTTTCCTATGGATTCCCAAGTCTCCATTTTTCCAAGGCAAACACTAGCTGATTAGTTTGGGACAAGCAAGCAGATTCCTGTCCCTTCTGAACTTGTAACCACCAGACCAAAACAGGCCACGGTGCTTCCCTGCTGGGCTTTGTTTTAATCGAGCTACAGATCAAGTCCTCATTCTCCTCTTTGAACTCCATCAGCCAGACCACAGCCCTGAGGGAATGTTCCCACTGCCAACTGTCTCTGCAAGGCCAGGGGAACATGAGAGGTGGCTTGGTCTGCAGAGAGCGAGGAGGCAAGCAAAGCTCATCAGGCAGTGTGCAGTGCTCAGCGTGCAGCATGCAGTGCCCAGCAGGCAGTGTGCTGCTGTCGCGAACTGCTTCCCTATTGATCTGACCTGCACCAAAGTACCTCAAGTCGGTGTGAGTGAGATGGAGCAGTGTGAGTTGCATCTCTGCATCCTTCTCATGCTACAGTTTGTTGGACTTGATGTGGGACAAGTTCAATTATTTCTTGCTTATCAAAGTGTCCTGCCCAGGCCACATCTCCACCTAGGCCCAAGCAGACCAGGACAGCCACAGCAGCTTGCTCCAGTTCAGGTTGGGGCATTGTCTCCAGCAGCCTGAGCCGCATTTGCTGCACCTTTTCACCCCTTAAGGAGCCAGACACTCAAGTTTACCCTGGTGTCTCACAATGGCCTGCAGAGTCCTGTACAGCTGCTGATCACATCTCGCTTCCCTCACTTGGAGCATCTCTCTGACTTCTGAGTCCCCAGCTGACATTACAGCCTAGGAACAACCCCTGACCCTTCAGTCAGTTCCCTGCAGACACTCTCTGAGCTTTTGCTGGAGCAGACACGAAGAAACAGGCTTCAGGAGATGGTTGCAATAAAAACATGAGCAAGCACCTCACAGCCACAAACACAGGCAANTGGAGGTGTTCAAGGCCAGGCTGGATGAGGCCTTGAGTGACCTGTACTAGTGGGAGGTGTCCCTGCCTATGGCAGGGGGTTGGAACTAGATGATCTTTGAGGTCCCTTCCAACCTAAACTATTTTATGATTCTATTCTATGATTCTGTGACTTCTGGAGGGATGCAAGAGCTGATGGAAAAATGAAAATTAAAAACATGGTTTCTTCAGGCTGAAATGAGAGGAACACTGAGGTTGGAAAAGACCTCTAAGATAAGTCCAACCTTCTACCCAACACCTTCATGACCACTAGATCATACCACAAAACACCACATCTACTTGTTATTTGAACACCTCCAGGGATGGTGACTCCCCCACCTCCCTGGGCAGCCTGTTGCAGTGTTCCAGGAGAGAGGAGCCCTGGACTGTCCCGTGCTGGCAGTGCTGAGCTGTGCCTTGCAGCGTGTCCCTGCCGAGGCTCCCCGGCACGGCGCAGCCCAGCCAGCATGCTCAACCAGATTTTCCACCACACCTTTGGGCTGCAGCACACTGTCATTAGATCGTGCATGCCTGAAATATCTCAGTAGAGCTGGGATAAAGAAACCAAGGGGCCTGTTTCTGACTTTCCTTGTCAAGACAGCAATGTCTCTGCATAGTTTCTGGAGGGGTGAGCCAGCACGCAGGAAGGTGGCATCCCAGGGCACAGCATCTCCCTGCTGTATCTCTCTCCCTGGAGCAAGCCCAAGCAGCTCTGCAGAACTGAACCATTAGAAGCCAAGGAAGTGTCCAGGTCCCCATTGTGCACAGAAGGCGTCTCCTTAACTGAGTGTGAGTCAGTCATGTCTGCACACACGTGTGGGACAATGCATGGAGCACACACAGGGACCACTGCTTTGTTCCCTGGTTCAGGGAGGAGAAAAAAGCAACATCAGTCTCAGACGAGCACAGAGTCCAGGGCCAGTGCAGAGCCTGCTGGGCTTGGGGAAGTAACAGCACACCAAAACCTGTATGGTAACTGAGGTGCCACATGTGGGTCAGCCTGCAGAAGAGAAAGGCACTCTTGGTGAGGCCAAGCCCAGCCCCTGGACACATCTGCACCAAAACAAGAGCACAGAGCCTGCCTGCTCCGATATCCACGTTCCCAAAGGTCCCCCCCACCTCACCTTCCAACCATTTCTGCAGAATGTGAGTTCTTCCCACTCGTGAAGCAAGGGGCTGGGGGGTTCAAAGCTCATTCTTTGCCCAGCCCAAGCCATGATTATCAACTGGTCTTACTCTCTCAAGTCCAACACAAGCAGCCCTGGTGGAGGCGCATGAGTCTTCCTGCAGGATCGGCTCTATCAGGAGATAATCCCTGGCACTTTCCTCATTCCTTTCTCCTGAGTAATCCCTTCTCCTGTGAGCTTGCAAGGCAGGGAGGGAAAAAAGGAAGCCAACCAATTCCTTCAGTGCCTCACAAAACATGAATATTCCTGGAATATTTGATGGGAGCTAATTGGAGCTAAATCAAATGGTTTTGCCTGACCAGGACCAAAGCCTTATTTCAGCCTGCACAGTGCCTTTGGATCTCCTTTCTGCAGAGCACTTGCAGCTCCCTGGCTGCAGCCCTGTAAGCAACATGGCACTGCTCACCCCTCAGAGCAGAGGAAGGCCAGGCAGTGCCACAGCAGCACTGCCACATCCAGGTTAGTCCAGCGTAAACAAAATGCTTTGGCATCTCCAAGTGGCACAAAGCACTTTTCTCCTTCTGCTTCTCCAAGCCTAAGCCAGCACAAAAGCACAGCTTACAGGACCACAATCTCTGCCCCCATCACCAGAGCAGCCTTACGCAGAGGTGTCCTTCCTGATTCTGCCCATCTCTTCAGTCTCCACCTCCCCACTACCATGCTCCTCTTCTGTGGGCTGGCCTTACAGTGCTTGTTAATTGCTTCACCTCAGGTGTACCTGTCAGGTGGCTTCACCAAGACCCTACCAACTCTGTTCCTGCTTTCCCTGCCTCTCACTGCCAGCCTGCCCTGGCTCAGAGGCTTGACATATTTCCTCCACACCCAGACTCACAGCAGCTCCTCACTGAAACCATGAGCCCATTTGTATCCTGCTTCTGTCCTCCCAGCAAGGCTGGCTCCTCTCACTCACCTCTTTCCTGGAGTACATCCCAGAGATTTGCACACAGTCACAGGGGGGACAAAGGACTGACGGACAGCAGGACACTGCAGATGGCTCAGGTAAACCCCAAGTGCTCCATCAGGAGCACAGTTACCTACCTGTGCTGTCCTGCCTCCCAGCTGAGAAAAAGGCCTGCCTGAAGCACTGCCATCACTCCTCATTAAGAGCTCTGGTCTCCAGCAGTGGTGCTGTGCAGGTTGTGCCCAGGAGCTAGTAAGCACTTAGCTGGAGACAAGCAGAGCTGCCAGCCCTCGCTGTCTCTTTCTGTGGTGGAACACTGCAAGAGACACCAAGGCCAGATCTGCAATAGCAGAGCAGCATCTTCCAAAGCCTTCAGCATAGGCCTGGCTCTGCCCTGTTGAGGTTAGGGGGAACCCTCTCCCGTTAGTGACTGCAGGGTGTGCTGCAGGCTTCTGACAAGTAAGCATCCATCTCAGGAGGACTTCTGCTGTCAGCCATGAAGCTTGGACCAACGATGTGGTTACGCTGCACACCCCTGTTTTGTCTTGAAGGATCCCAAACTATTTATAGTCCCTTGCGTTTTACTTTGAGTTGTGTTTGGGTGGGTAAGCAGCAAGGACAAAGCCTTGGACTTAGGTCACCTTACTGCACCCAAAGGTATCTCCACCAAGTGAATGTGTGGGTGGGTACCCAAGCACACACATGTGTTCTGTCCCCACTGGGTAGCCTGGAGAACTCCCAGCTCACAGTGGCTGTTCCCCTGCATTCTCACCCATAGGCAAACAGGCACAAAGACAAAACTCCAGGTCAGACAAGATGTCTTCTACTCTGAAATAGCTTCTGCCTGTAATCCTGGTCAGAGATCAGCAGCTAGACACTCTGCCTGCTGATCCTAGGATAGAATCCCCCATGTGAGGTGAAATGTGAATCAAAGCAGAGCATCTCCAAGCACTGAAGTGTGCTCCCTCGCCTCCAAACCCAACAGCCCAGCCTCTGGTTCACACCCATTGTCTTGCATACCTGAACTCCTCACGTGAACCTCAGTATCTGCTGCAGCTGCATGGTAGTAGCAGGAGGTCACCCAGGGTCCTGGCTGCTAACACGTGTGCTGTGCATCACATGGGTTCTGCCGCTGTGGGGCCATCGCAGACCAGCAAAGACCAGGGCAAACATCCCTCTGTTGACAGTGACAGTAGCCATGTGGCAGACTCCCTCGCTTGGGGAAGCTGCCTCCATCTCAGGGCAGAGGTCAGGGAGACAGGAATGGCATTAACCTGCAGTCTATGCATGTAAGGACAAGTCCCTGATGACACAGCCTCAGGTCAGGCTGTGGCTCCTCGCTGGCCTGACAGAAGCTGATAAACTTTCCAACTCTGCTCCCCGTCTCACCAATCAGAAAAGGACACAAGCCCCCACTGGTACCTCTGATAATGCACAACAGAGGGGAAAACCAAACGAGAAGCCCCCAGAACATTCCCTCACCACCAAAAGCTCCACAGAGCTGTTCTCAACCACCCTCAACATCCCAACAGCTGCTCTCAAAGCAATCCCCACTCCACAAGGTGCCCTGGACCTCGGACACATTGCAGTATGGCGATGGAGAGGGCTTGGTTTGCTACTTGCACCAAAAGACTCTGGAGAACAGGGGGGCACAGCCACCTCTGTGTCTGTTAACAAGGCAAGGTGACAGCCAGAGCAGCAGATGGGTCAGATCTGCACACAGGACACAGCAGGCCCTACCAGCTACCAGTTTCTCTAGTTAGTCCCTTCCTTCTGCTGAGAAATGGTGCCCAGGTAGAATGAGAGGCCTCTGGATATCTGCCCAGGGTTTCCAGAGGAGCCAGGGCATTGGATCTCCAGAACCCAGAGCTGGGTCTGGGTACTTTTGGTTCTGCTCAAGAATTTATAGCTAAATAGCTAAACTATTCTAGTTTAGCTCCTAATAAAAGCAGCTTTGTAGTTTCAAAGCCTCCTTGCTGTCTGGGGAATGGCCCTTCGGCAATGCACGTGGTGGTTTTCCTGCCCTCACACACAGGCTTTGCACAGAAACAACCATCCAAGAGCCTCAGCTGTGGCTGCTGCTGGATCAGCACCTTTATCTGACCCCTTAAAGCCATCACCCAGAGGAAACAGAATATGTCACAGCCTTCCCAAGGCAAACCTCTTCTCCCAGAGAAAGAACTTTTCAGCGCTCCTCAGCCTCTTCCACGCCTTGAGTAAACTGGGCCTTGCAAAGACTGCAGCTGCTACCATACAGTACACATGGTCCTGTCAGAAAGAGCCAACCCATGGAACACATTTGACAGCCAAAGGACAAGAAGTTGCTCACAATGACCCAAGCACTGCAAACCATTTGACAGCAGCACTGGCCACTGGCCCTGCATGACTTCATTTTCTAAGTAGCCTGGGATGCAAAAGGAGTTAGGCAATAGCCTGTCTGCAGTGCTAGCTACTCGGAGGGGATCAGGAGATGGAACCCTTTGGAGCTGGGAAAGCAAAACCTTCCTTCTGCATTTAATTCACTGATGGAAACAAAAAAAGGGATTTCTGTCCCTGTCCCTTTGGAGCCAAGCTAGATTCAACACAAAGACAGCAATCCACCTTCTGGACAGGCCTGCAGCTTGGTGTCTTGTTGAGTCTCTGCCTCCCCAGCTGATGAAGAGGACTTCCTGGCTACACAGTGCAGGGATTCTACTTCTAAGGGTGCCTGGAAGGAAGGGGAGTGGGACAGGGAAGAACTGAGTGCTGGGCCAAACAGTCTACACTTTGATTTGTCTGGGGTCACCTCTAGAGGGAGGCTGCACTTTGATCTTGGCAGCTAGCACCTTTTGCTGGAGCTCTCTCCTTTCACTAGCTCTTTGATTTTCAAGCCATTTGTATTGCAAGCCAATCTGTACTAAAAATAGGATTCCTTGCTAAGAATGGCACTGGCATTACTCACTGCCTGCTCCTCTCATCTGGGGCTGTGCCCCGCCTCCGGCTGGAGGAGTGTGCTGCCATCATCACCCACAAATATGTGCTTCTACGAGAAGCTTTTGAACCTCTGCCACCTCGGGAAGCTCCCACTGCTTTTTTTCTTTCATGTGCTAATACAGTTGCGTGGCTTATCACCCTTGGCATTCTTGGGGCACACCTCTTTGCAGACTGTATACCGACAACCCAACCGAGTGGGAAAAAACACGCAGGAGAGGTGACCCCCTTCTCTCGGTGCACTCCAAGGCAGCCCGCAGCTCCCAGCTGAACGGGATGCTGTTCTAGCTTGCAGTGAGGAAGAAGCAATTTGCTTTCCCTGGAAGCTACTGCATCCTTTGGCCTTGGCTGTCAGCTGCTCAACGGTTGCTTTTCCTGGTGGGAGGTGCTTTCCCAGCTCAGGTTCCCCGGATGCTAAGCATTTCTGCAGGGTGTCCACTGCTCCTCCTCAACACCAAAGCCGTTGCGGGGTGGGACATAGCTCTGGTCAGGTCTAGCTGCCCAGTGCAATGAATCCCATGTAAGATTATGTTTTCTTTTGTTCAGCATTCTTTTGAGTTTTGCAGCCCAGTCTCTGGGGCAGGAAGGTGTTTCCTGCTGCCATGCAGGTCAGGGCTGCAGGCAGGGCCAGAGCCGAGTGAGGGTTATCTGCTCTGATAAGGGGTTAAATACGCAGAGGTAAACCTGGGCGTATGTTCAGAACGCAGGTGGCAATGCTACTTTAAAGGAGGCACCTTTCTTTGTTCCCTTAATGATTCATTCATTGAGAGTGTGGGAATTAACCTATATAAATTTCTGCTACTGAGCAGGTACACCTAGATCCTGAAATAGTAGCTGGGTGAGAACCAGTTACGGAGCCTCTGCACCATGTCCTGCTGGCATGGAGAGAAGGGAACCCGTGGTGGCAGGCTGCATGACCCTTCTCCCGGCCAGTTCCCTCACCTCCTGTCTGATGTGACTCACCAAAACCCTACAGAGCTGCAGCAGACACCTCTCGGAAAGGCCTGACATGACTGAGACCTTCAGCTCACCCCTGGGGGCTGAACCCTGCCGGCTGGATCTGCAGACAGGCGCAGCTGATGTGGCCAAGACTGCAGTGGGCACAGTGAGCCACACTTGGGTTGCACCAGCGCTGGGAGGTAGCTGTGAGATTGCATCAGGAAGCCAGTACGAAAAGGGAGGCTGCTGGCTTTCCAAGCCTGGCTCTGTGCCCCCTTTGTAAGCTACAGCTCATCAGCTGGGAGGTAGAGAAAGAACAGATCTGTATTTAGAGCACCTCACTAATGGAGCATTCGTCTCCATCCTACCTCCTTTCTGGGAGGTGGTACAGAAAGGGCTGAGATCTCCAGGCTAACTCTTGTGCTCCTGGTATTTTCTGATTTTGCTGGAAAAACCTCAATGAACAAGAGTTGATCAGTCATAGATTCTTTACAGAGGACACATCAGTCCTGGTTTACCCACTAGAGGCATGTGAGGAGCTGTGAAGGCTGAGGGAAGCATGAGGCAGTGGTCAGTGCCCTGCTGCTGGTCTCCTGCAGCCCTGAAAGAAGGTCACATAGCACTATTGTCAGTGTGATCAGGTCTTGGTTGCTTAACCTCCTCCACGTAGGCTCCATAGGGTGAGGTAACACCCCAGACACTGCAGAACCTGTCTGCATCTGGCCAGCACCTCCAGCCAGCCTTCCCCTCACAGCAAGAGCCAAGAGCATACCACTTGCCACAGCTAGGCAACACAAGTCAAGAGGTCCAGGAAAGATACCACGATCATGCTGCAGCTGGGCCAGGACACCCAAGCAGTGCTGCCACACTGATGGGACCCTGAATGGCCACAAGTGAATCACAGGAGAAACACACACACATACAGGGCTGAGTCCTGTGGAAGAGCCTGCAACTGCCAGGGCTTTGCCCCGGCCAGGGATGAGGTCCCCACCTAGCTGTGCTGCTGCTCTGAGAAGGCACAGGACATCTCACTGTGCTGGCAAAGGGTAGAGAGAAAAGGATGCTTACAGGCCTGAAGCACAGTTGGACTCGATGACCTTAAAGATCTTCTCCAACCTAAATGACTCTGTGATTGCTCTTGCTGGCCCCGATGACAGCGGCCAGGCCCCTGAGCTGCAATTAGCCACGTGAGCCACAGCAGTGTGGCTGTCCCCTGGCAGGCCAGGCAGCCAGGCCACTCCAGGTCACAGCCGTGGGCACGCAGCCCGGTGCAAAGCACCCTCTTGTGTGGCAGATCCTGTTTGTCCCCAGGAGCTGTGCGAGGTGGCG
Source organism: Ramphastos sulfuratus (assembly GCA_013399055.1). Taxonomy (NCBI): domain Eukaryota; kingdom Metazoa; phylum Chordata; class Aves; order Piciformes; family Ramphastidae; genus Ramphastos; species Ramphastos sulfuratus. The sequence goes on along the minus strand of WBNM01019205.1, from coordinate 82,859 downwards.
GCTGGGCCCCGCTCCTGGCTGATACCATCTGTTTAATCAAAGTGCCACAAAGTCATCTCGGGCGCTTTGCATGGGAGACAGCTTCCCCAGCAGTCATTAGCAGTTGGCAGGCTTCTCCTTCAGCAGTAATCAGCAAAGCAGGGGGGTGAAGAACCAGTTGCCAGGCTTCTTTTGGCATAGGTTGTGGCACCAGTGGCAAACTGCCTCCCCTCAGCCTCTGCTTCCTCCTCCCCTGGTAACTGTGAGCCCTGCTGCACTTCACTTTGGGAGCTGCTGCACAGGAGTATTTCATCAGCAGGCCCCAGGCTTTGTCTGCTGCCTGTCCTACTTCCTTCAGAGCACTTGAGATCAGCTGGGCTGGAATGTCTGCCCACACCAGACTTCCCTGCTGCCTGGATGGGAAATGGGAGACTCACCTGGTGAGGCTGAAGAAGGCTTCTCACTCCCGGTCTCAGCTCCCAGCTTCAGCCATGTTACAGCTGGCAAACAGGTTTCTCAAATCCTGGCACTGGCTCTACAAATCAGGAGAGAAAATAAAGTAAGCCTTGTTACTTTCAAAAGGCCTTAGGGTAACATTGAGGTCATCCACTGAACTTCATCCCTCCTGGTCTTAGGTGCCATAAATGTCCTTGCTCAGAAGAGGTATATGAAACTTTAGGTTCTCAGGCCATGCCTCCATGCCAGGAGACAGTCCCTTGTGTAATACACCAGGGAGCATCTGCAAGGACCGGAGCCCTGGAGTGACTGCCTGCCGGCCTGCTTTAGCTCTCCACACTGCCAGGCAATTGTAGGTACTTAGATTTGATGTGCACACATCCAAAGACATATACAAAGTCCCTCAAGCTGCTCTAAAGCTTCACACTGGAACACTGCTGATACAAACCACCCAGAACTGCAATTGCTTCCCCCTGAAGCACCACTGCTACTGAGAAGGTTCACAGTGGAGTCACCAGCACTGATAACCCCTACACAAGGCAGTGGGTCCCAGCCAGTCCTTCTGCCAGGCTGCAAAGCTTTCCATAAAGTTATCTGTTCCATCAGGTCTTAATCAGCACAGACCAATTGATTGCATCTCCCACTAAACAAGGGCCTGGCTCAGCCTTGTTTTGGTAGATGTTTGCCTGTGATAGCTGTGGAGCTGTGCTGGTGAAAGATGGGATGGCTTGCTGGTGGCTTTGGTGCTGTTTCACTCATTGATCCACTCTGTCACTGGGCTTGCAGCCCAGGGAAGGGTTAATCCCTTCCCTGCTTTGACCAGGTAACAGCTGTTCCACTTTGAGGATCCCTGGATCACCCAGGTTTTGGTGAGGTAAGTGGATGTCCTTGCAGGAGCTCCTGTGGGAGGAGCTTTGGGAAAACCAGTCAGGACTAGTCCCGCCAGCCCTGGGAGCATTCCTGCTCCCATGCTGATGCAACTGGATTCAATCTCCTGGCAGTCCAGCTGGCAGCTCTCCAGAGGTCCCTCCAGACTGGCTGGCAGGCTGAGCCCACACCAGGGCCAGCTGGGATGGAATTTGAGCGAGAAGTTGAAGATAATGCTTGGGCTCCTCCCCAGAAAGGTTTGGGCAGGCAAAAGCTCTCTAAGATCACCAAGTCCAACCATTCACACAGTACCACCATTAAACCATGTCCCAAAGCATCGTGTCCACACATTCCTTGAACACCTCCAGAGACAGTGACTCCACCACCTCTCTACTCTGTTTTGCTGCCAGTTCCCCTCCCGGGCAGCATGCTCGCAGCTCCAGGGGGACCATGGACATTGAACCACAGCGCAGAACCTCAGGGCAACCTCTCGGGATGTGTGAGTGGGATTCATCCAGGGGCTGCTGTGCAACAGCAGTGCAAGATGGTTAAAGCACAGAGTTCTCTGAGAGGCAGCACTGATCCTTCTGCCACCCAGGGACTTGGTGTGACAGCTCTGTGTGACACACTCTACAGCACAGCCTGGACTGAAAGGCTGGAGATGAACTGAAAGGTGAGTGTGGCTCAGGTATGCTCCAGAACCAGGGAACACCAGAAACAAGGTTTGAACAGAGAGAAACAAAGATAAGCTTGACAAAGAGAACGATGAAAAGCTTGAGTCATGTCCTAAAGCAGAATCTTTCAGACCCCAGCAAAGGGCAGGGACTTTCTGAACACTCTTTTCCTTGAGCTCCAGCTAAAATGGATGACAGAACTCACCCTGATGCTACCAGGACAGAGATGAGGCAGTGCTGGTGGTGGACAATCTCCTCCCATCATCCCCTTCCCAGCTTCTATGGCCACGTTTGTGCTAATAGACACAGGCTGCTGAGTCCTGCACTGCTTACTCATTAGCACTGCATTGAGTTCTCACATAAATCCTGCCAGCCCACAGAAAAACCAGTTCAGCTCCAGTCTGCATGGCTGGGATGGACACAGAACAGAGGAGAGCAGCCAGCCCTGGCTCCTCAAGCATGCTCACTGCACTGAGCTATTGTCAGGAACACAAAGCCATTGCTTCCTATCAAAGGCAATGCCTCTAGAGCTAAGGGCCTGCAGGACTGGCCACTGACATGAGACACTCAGTGCACCCAGACAGCCTCTGCAGCCCAGGCCAGCACCTACTGCAGCCATCAACCCTGCCTTCAAGTCTGGCTGCTCAGCTGGCTCATGAAGTGCCATAGTGCCAAGAGGCCAGGGGGAGTGCACTGGGACAAAACTCCCCCATCTAAAAGAACTCCAAACTTCAAAACGGTCAGGGGAAATGGCATTGCACCCTTCAAGGGTGGGTTTAGGCAAACCACTTGAGACCACTGCCAGCACAAAACCTTCACAGACATCCATGGATTTGCTGAGGAAAAGAAAGCCTCTCAGGTCTCTCCCGGCACAGAGAAGCAGTCTTCCCATAATCCCCAGCAGGCCAAGACTCCAAGTGGTATCTGCTACTGCTCTGAAGGCAAGGGGGCACACTGGGAGGAGGACAGTGAGGACCAGAAGCAGACAGGAAGCAACTGTGGTCATAGATAAACTGCAAACACTTAAAAGCTCCATAAATAAACAACAGAGAGAAGCTCCATGAGGAGTTCCTGGGTTCTTCCAAAATGCAATAGCCATGGAGAACAAAACATTCAGGAAGGAGGAAGGAATTGTGCAAGCAGACAGGATCCTCACATTACCAGAATTCCTGGATACTGATGTGGGTATCAAAAACACCTTGCAAAATCAGCTCTGCGTGCAGAAAATTGTGCAAGAACATCAGGCTACTCTTCCAGGTCTCAGCTGAGGCAGCTACAAGTGACAAGGACACAGAAGCTCCTGTCAAAGTCACCTTGGTGCCGGAAGGTCAAAGAAAACCTAGAGGCATAGCTTACTAGTAAGACGTGGGACCAGAAACCCAGGCATGCTTGATGGGACTGAAGTAGCTGCAGAGCAAGGGGAACAGGACATAAGGCAGCTGATGTCTATAACCTGAAGGGCAGACTTGGCTGTGCACCTGCAATAAAAATGATCCCTGGCCTTGCCCTGCAGCACATCAGGTTTGCTTGTCACACAAGAGGCACATCCCTGGACAGCAAGAGACATTCCATCTCTCAGCTGGCTTGGCTTTCTGAGCAAAGTTGCACAAAGAACCTGGTCACAAGCTGTTACCAGTCAGGGCCCCAGATGAAGCAGAAAAGGACATTACTGCCTGCTCCAAGTTCTGATTAATGACATCACTGAGGGAAAACCAGCTCATCCAGTAGAAAACCTGCTGTTTACTCCAGCAAGAGGGCTGGAGCTAGCAGATATTCTGGGAGGAGAGCCCATGGCTGTCAGACAGGAGCTGCAGTCCCTCCCCAGTCTCACCAGGCTATGGCTGGGTTACCACTGGGCTCATGTTTACTCCAAAGCTTGGCAGCACTGACAGAAACATCTGCTGTTACCTGAGCTCCAGCAGCAAGTGTCTGTGGAAAAGCCACTTGGAGAAGGGGTGTTTACTCTGGTAATGAAGCAGGTTCCCTGGAATGAAGTTCTGCAGTCTTCCCAGGAGATGTTGCAATGCATTTACCTGTGCCTCAGCTCCACACTATTCAGGCTGCTCTGAGCCTGGGAGCTGCTTGGCTAAGTGAGGAGGGCAAGGTAAATCCACCTCAGCTATTCTGGAGATCACCCTCTGCTCCTACACTGGGTACACAGCTCAGGTGCAATTTACAACTGGTTGTTTCTTTGCTCCAAGCAAAGCCACAGCCAGCAACACCTCTTGGAGCAGCTTTTGAGAAAATGGCCTTTAAACAAGGTTCTCAATCATCTTTACAGCTGTGACTTTACCCCACTCACCCCCTTGACACTTTCAGGCACCTCAGCTCACTGCTGCAAATCTCTAAAGGGAACATCAGCACCCAGTTGGATAACAACTGGAGGAAGAGAAACTCAAGGCAGACTGTAGAGGCCAAGGCTCCCTTTCTGTTTAGGGAGTTGTTGGCCTGAGGCTATATCCTGCTTTTCCTCATTTAAGGCAGAGTTTCAAGCCAACGTCCAAATTCTCTGACCACACCAAGATGAAAGGCTCTCCACTCCTCTGTGGATCATTAAGTCCTACTCCTTAGCTCAAACTTCAGTTTGAGAGCTCGCTCCCAAGGAGGAGCTCACAGCCCCTCCCTGCTGCAGTTTTGCCTCCTTTGTAGCTGCATTCAATGAGTCTCCTACTGAAAGGGGCAGCTGCACTTGCACATTGTTTACAAACAGCTTGCTCTCAGACCAGCAAGCTCGTATTCCACACGTGGCTGAAGCTCTCCACAGCCATACCTTGTGCCCCTAGATGTTGCAATTCCTGTTTTGAGGAGAAACCAAGCTCTAATTTTAAGTGTTTACATGTACTCCCATGACTAAGAGCAAAAAAAAGTCTTACCATGATTAGGTTATGTAAAAAGTTTAATTATAAAATAAATAAGTTTGTTATGGAAACATTAAATATTAAATACAGTAATAAATATTTACACATTTACAGATAGGACCTGACAATTAATGGTGTTTCTCTGCTACCAGAAGAATTCTGCTCTGTTTACACAGAACACATTCACTCTTCCAAGAAGAAACTGAACTCAAATAATACTCTGTTCTCAAGGCTGCATGGACAGTTCAAGAAACCAAGGACACTTGGGTCAGGGAAGTTTGAGGTAAGTTGAGGTTTCTGCACCAGAAGGTAGAGCACGAGAGACCACTGCCTGCAGAGTGTCAGTGCATCAGCTGGATTCTTCAAGGCAACAGGTTGTTGGCCAAGTTCAGCTGACTAAATCTGATGGGAAGCATTTGGTACTTTAAGTGCTGCTTAAAGCGGTGTCCAGGGCCTGGGTAACAGAGTAGCTTTGTGTTTATAACAGATGAGTCCTGGCTTTTTCAGCACGTCTCAGCTGGGTCTTTTTCTTCAGACCTCACCTTTGCTGTCTCAGCATCCTGAGGAGCCTAACCTTAGCTCAGGCTAGCACACACACAAAGGACAGCCCCACTCACACAGCGAGTCCTGCTGAACACCTTCCATGCACACAGTAACAGAGCCCAGGTGTGGCTGACAAAGATCTGTCACCAACGCCCTGCAAGTCAGAACTGGAGATGAAGCTCTTTGAAGCTGATATCAACAGGGAGCACGGTGACAGCACAATTAGGTTTTTCATCCACTGAAGTCTGGGGAGAGAAGCAATCCAGAGTTCTTCCAGTCTTCACTCTGGGAGAAAGAAGGGAAATTTTCTCCCTGCCATCCATTCCTGAAAGCTGTGACAAGCTCTCCTGAGTAAGAGCTGCCCAAGGTGACTCGCTAACAGTATAAAGTCCATCCACACATCAGCAGGGACTGGAGCTCCAGCATCCAGAGGGCTCAGCAGCAGCAGCCTCCAGCAGGTGTTGCCAGCAGGTCCTCTAGCCACAGCAGCAGCTCCTTCCACACCACTGTGCCAAGGCCAGCAGTAACTGTCCTCCCCAGCAAGTGATTCAGCAGCAAGCGGTGCGTTGACATCTCCTTGCAGCAGCCTCTGTCTCGATCAATCAGGGCTTAGTGGCGGCAGCTCCGGCCCACGGTGTCCAGGTGGATGCCAGGTAGCCAGAGGTACCCTGCAGCTTGGCAGTGGCCACATCAGAACTGTTCTGTAAGGGGCAGACCAGGCAGGTTAATCTCCCCCAAAGAGGCACTCTGCTAGAACCACATCAAGCCTACAGCCAAGGTAGGAGGACACTGCCAGAACATGTGTAGCTTCGAGCAAGCTTGGGGCAGAACACTCCAGCTGTCCCTGGGCAAAGCTGGGCAAGGTTTGTAGCTGACACATGGCAAAGGAAAATCTGAGTTCTGCCAGAACTTCAGCACTATCCTGTAGAGTTTCTCCTTCAGCTTGGGAAGGGTCCTCGACTCTGCTGGGAGGTTCCTTTCTGCTCTGCAGAGACCAACCTGCTTGCTCAGTCAAGTTCACTAGAGACTTCTCCCAGGAGTGATCCACCCAGGTCATGGAGCTTTAGCACTCAATTGTTAGGACAGAATGAAACTGGTGCATCTACCTTGGTCTACAGCCTCCAAGGACCAGAAGCTTCCTGATGCCTTGCAGAGAAGACAGGAAAACACTCAGTACTTCCCTCGAGGTGCTGATGGTCTTGGCTGCTGCTGGAAGCCTGGCCTCTTTTCTTGCACTAAACCTGTCTCTGCTCAGACATCAGGGATTTTTTCCTTCCCAAGTCTGTTTCTCTCCATACAACTTCCTATCCTCGCTTTTTAAGGCAGCAGCCCAGGAATTAAGAGAGCTGCTGAGTTTCCTCAGCTCAGGTGGTTTGGGGAAGCCAGAAGCCTTGCACTCCAGGGCACTTCACATTGTTAGAAGCAAGCACTAGCTTTGCACAACATGCCTGAAGCTCTCGCAGGGGTAACTCCAACCTGAAAGGGATGAGGAGCAGTTGAGGTCAGCTTTCATACCTGCTTTCTCCTCATTTACACACCAACATGGCCATTTCTAGTCTCTTGTCGAAGCTTTTTCCTCTCTTCTTTCTCTTCATACTGAGGACACTTTTTCCTGACCCTGTGGAACGATTGCACATTAGAGGTCATTCTGAAGCCTGTCACCAGCCCCCAGGGCCTCTGCAGCATTTCCAAGCCTCAAGCAATTCCTCAGCACTAGGAAGTTTCAAGGCAGACAGGTTTGAATCTTCAGCACCAGGCAGTGTCTGATAAAACAGCACAGCCCAAGCCAGGCCCTGGCAGTTGTGCCTCACACAGCTGATGCTTCCTGGCTTAAGCACAGCTCAGGAGCAAGATGAGGAGAGTTCATTGCTGGAGTGGCACACCAGGAGGCTCTCTGGGGACAGATCTCCTGCTGGCTTTAGCAAAGGCCCACAGAGACTAAACTTCCTTCTGCCTTCTTCCTTCTCACAGTAGAGCTCTGTGGATTTCAAGCACCTGAAGTCTGTCCCCTTGATGCATGCCTTGACCACCTAAGCAAACTTCTTAAAGATTTTCTCTCCTTTCTGCAGCTTTTGCTAGTGACTGTTGCAACAGGCTATCTGGCTGCTCTGGATGAAGGCACAGACTGATGAACCACACACCTCTAGCTTGTGAAGGCTCAGAGCATGAAACAATCCCATTCCATAGCTCACTGTGGAAACTCTTCATGATCCTCTGCTCAGACTACAGAATTAGTTCTCTCCTAGCAGGAGGTATTGAGGCAATGCTCAGAGAGCAAGTGTTCATCCCAGCATTCCTCAAGCTCAGGTCTGAATATGAAGCAACAGTGCAGTAACAGATGCACACCTTGTTTCCTGAACTGCAGGAAAGGGTACAGCATGTCCCCAGTTCAGCAAGAGCTAAAATTAGACTGCGCTTATGAGTTTCACCTACAACACCCCAAGCTTTGCTGTAATGGAGCTGCAGGGTCACAACTGGAGCACAGCTCCAGCACTCTAGGGATGCTGGAGCCAGCCCTCCCATGCTCTCTAACCCCAGAACCAGCACCTGGCCAACACTGGCAAGAACTAAAGGCACAGCAGGCTTAGCTGCTGCACGCTACCTTTCAACAGGAACACAGAAGAGTTTGGTCTATGGCTTGAAACACATCCCCAGAACAGCTCTCTACATTCACTCCCAGGAGGAGTCCAGACTCCCATTCCCCACTAGCCTGAGTTGGCAGCAGTTGTTAGGCTGGAATGGTTGCCCCTTCCAGCTTAGCAGCCAGCAGTACAGGATCTGAGACTGACAGCATTTGCTTCCCCCCTGCAGTGTAAATATTTCAACCCAACTAGCTCCATGACTAACTGGACAGCTGGAGCACAACTTCCTTCCCTCCAGCTGTGTTCCCAGCTGTTGGCTAACAGCTATGCATAAGGTTGTTACACTGATGCTTGCAGAATTCTCCACAAGGATTAGGGAAGGCACTGCTATGTCAGCATTAATGCTCCTCCTCAACGTCCTGCTGGTGCTCTGCAGCACTGCCACTGTCCTGATCAGGGCAGAAGCTGAAGGGCTCTTGTTCTAGAGCATAAGGGTCACAGGCTGCCCACAGGCCACGGTGAGGGAGGGTTACTGAACACCAAGTCACTTATGAGCTTCTTATGTCCTGAAGACATTCAAGGTGAGATTTGACAGGGTCCTGGGTGACCTGGTCTAGTGGGGATGTCCCTGCTGACTGCAGGAGGGCCAGACTAGATGACCTCTAGAGGTCCCTTCCAGCCCAGACGATTCTATGATTCTCAGACCTTGCTTCTACCCTCAAGAGATCCAGGCTGGGCTAAGCCCTCAGCCCTTCTGGAGGCCTTCCACACAGGTAATTCGGGTGAGCCACACAGATTTCAGGCCTCCTGGCCACAAGCCCTGCTCATACTTCAGCTTGACAGACCCCCAAGGAGCAGAATACTTACTGCACTATGACGATGATAAGCACGGTGATGAAGCTGATGCTCGAGAGCAGGACAGCCACCACCACCAGCACAGTCTTCGAGTAGTCTGCCACATCGTTCTTCCGCTGCGTCTTCATGAACTGCTCACCGCAGCGCTCGCCGAAGAAGTCCTGATGGCACCTGCAAGCAAAGAGGAACAGAAGCGCTTATCAGCCAGGGTGCTGTCTGGAGCCAAGGACACCCACACGGGCTCAGCCCCGGCAGCCACCTTCCGCATTTCCCATGGTTGTCCCTGGCGAGCGCGTTGGTGAAACGCAGTCAGGGCTCACACGAGGGCTGCCAGCATTTCGACAAGTCCAGATCAGCCTGGGCGTGATGTTCCAGGAAGACACGCCTTGTCATTCTTTTGGTTTGAGCTGATGACCAACTGATGAGTTCAGTGGCTTGTTATGCATCTCAGATTCCATCATTGCTTAATTTACATGGCAGAAAGGTTCTCAGTCAAAATACACCAGGAGCTGGACCTATGCCAAGGTGACACTGATTTTTTTTTTTTCTTTTCCTGGGCCCTCGTATGCCACCGGCTCAGGCCAATCACACCTAACTCAAGGTACAAGTAACTTACTTGCAGGTCACCGTCTGCAGATGTTCTAGGTATACGCATTCCCCATGGATGCAAAAGTTTTTGTATTCCATTTCACAGGGAGTCCCTTTCTTTTTGTTTTTCCCTCTGTTTTTCTTCCTCCTCGGTTTGCCGGCATTCTTCTCACCCCCCCTCTTTGTTGCTTTGGGTTTAACCACAGGTTCAACTGAAAAAAGGACAAGATGACTCAGTCCAGCCATGCTAGAAAGCTGGACCCTGTGAAAACTGAATTACAGAACATGGAGAGGGGTCAGGGCAGGCCATAGCAAGAGAACCTGGGAGCAGGAGGCATAAAGGTGCCAGGGAGGATGCAGCTGGGCATTTGACAGCAAGCTCATTGATGGCAACTCAAAGTCCTGTGCAGTGCAGACCAAAAGGAACATAAGCAGCTGAGCTGGGAGAGCTAGCAGAGATGAAAAGCAGCAGAGCTGTGCTTTGCAGCATGGAATGCTGGAGCTGATACTGTGCAGGTTCAAGCAAAGGCCTGTAAGGAACATGGAGCTCACACTAAGCTAAGCCATCCACCAGCTTTATGTTGACTCAGACACAAAGCTAGCAGCCTCCATGGCTCTCTCCATTTGCATCAGTGATGAAAGGCATTCTAACTCGCTAGATAGTCCCAGGTGCTTGCAGAGGCAGGACAGCTTGCTATCCCAGTTAGCAGACTTGTTCCTCCTCACCAACCCGCAGTGCTGTCTTCAGCAGAAGATAGCTCCCTTCCAGTTCGCCTGCTTTGGAAGATGCCAAGTGCACCATGGGAGCCAAGGTAGGCTAGGCCGCAAGAGGCAAGAGATTTGTTCTGCCACTTACTGTTGCCCCTCATTATCTCAATTAAGAGAAACCTCTAGAAGCATGTGGTTTAAAGTACTGGTGACTGAGCACCCTTTGGATTTAAGAGCAATCATCTCCCTTTCACTGGGGAGAAGCAGCTAAGCCAGTCACTGACTAAGGGCCATAAGCTCCATGCAGGAGCCAAAGCTCAGTGGCACTGCTTTGGAGCCAGCTGGTGAGACCCCACTTTTCTGAGGAAACTGTCCCTCTGCTGCTAGCCATGAAGAAAACCTTCCCAGCAACACTGGGATGTTCAACAGGAACACTTCTCCAGGGCAGCCTGGACAGGTCTGGAGAACAGCAGAGCTACTGACAGTGCACTTCAGCTCCTCCATCATGCTCTGCAGTCATCTCTGGAGCACTGCTATCACCCAGAGTACTAGGCACGGAGGCAACCACCACACTGGGACACAGCTAGATCCAACCACTTCAGAACCCTGTAATTCCAGTGCCAAAAGGAGAACCTGCACAAAGAACCAAGGTGTAGCTCACTGTTGTCTAGACAGCTGATTGTTCCAACTTCCAGAGCAACAAGCCTGGCTTGAAGTTACTTAAAAAGCAAAAATGCCTTCAGCAACCAGGAGTCTGATCCAAACAGTATGAACTATATTAGTATGTAAAGGAGGAACACTGCTCCTGCAGCAAGGCTTCCTGTCCTGGAAGTGTGAGCTTACTCCTGACTGCAGAGGCCCCTGCTCTGTCCAGTTCAACCTGATATTTAGGTTCACACTTTCATAATTGAGACCATTTCCATTCTTCCCTCTTCAAGGCTTGGCTTGTCAGTTGATCTCTGTGTCCCTGTCTGCAAGCTGCACAGCCAGGAAAGCCATCCACAGCTGAGTCATAACAGCATGAAAGCTCCACAGATAAACCTCATGCCAAGCAGAAAAGCTGGTCTACAAACCAACCACCTTTGCTAACTATTCTAGTTTCTGTTATACAACACCTAAGTCACAAGCCAGTAGTTGTACAGGCTGGGCTGCTCAATAACTGACGTTTCTGTTTCCCCAAAGATCTTCAACTCACAGAAGAGCTTCAGCATGGACCCACAGATTCCCTAGACTGAGCATCTGGCACACAGTCCCTCTTCACTTAAGAGGTCCTTCAGTCCCAGTCAAGTCTAGGGATGTTTCTATAGGAACAACATGAACCAGATCCACCCTACAGGGCAACAGCATCAGCTTACTAACACCTATTGAAGTTTAAGTTATTAGTAGGTACCTAGCTCACATTGCAATTGCACTGGGGTTAGAAGCAACAACCCCCTCTCAGCCCCATAGTCAGGTGGGCTACTGAGACCTTCTCACAGCTTCACAAGTGGACAAACCACAACAAATTCACACAACAGCCATTGATGGTGAAGTGTTGCCTGAAAGATGCTTAAACTTTGCTACAACCACTTCAGGAGCTTAAGTGCCTGCTCTCCCAAAAGCTTTACTCTATTCCAAACCCAAATGAGCCACCGGGAGAAAGCAGCTAGAAAATCCCTGGAGCAAGACGACCGGATGCCAGCTTCACTTTTAGGGCCAAACAGCCCCGCAGACCCCACTGAGGTGTCCATGTGAGGCAGGAGGCAGCCAGCCCATGGCAGTTCTGTCAGCTTTAACAGAAGGGAGCAGCACAGCAGGCGGTCGGCAAACCTGCAGCCTCCCCAGCTGCGCTCTGGTTAAGTTTCCAGCCCTAGCAGCCTGCTTTCAAGGCGAGTTCCCAGCAGAAGCAGGTTTGTGCTGTGGCAGCCAAGCGCAGCAGCCTCGCAGGTGAGCGAAACGAGGAAGCCGCCGGTGCTCACAAGGAGAGCCCTGGGGGCCGGCGCCGCCTCACACCTGGCCCCGTCCGGCTCACCTCTGATCGAGTCGTCCACGATATACTGGTGCACGGGCGGCGCCTCCTCGTACTCCTCATCCTCCTCGTAGTCGGAAGCCGGCACAGCCTCACCCTCGCGGACATCGGTCTCCCGCTGGACAGGTCCCCCGTGCCGCTCCGGCCCCGTGGAGTTGGTCGAGAAGGCGGCGACAGGCCGGCAGGCTGTGAGTGGGAACGTGACAGGGTGGGCGAGGAGGCAAAGGCACGGACGCGGCAGAACACCCCAGTCCCGTCCCGTCCCTTCCCATCCTATCCGCTGCCCGCCGCCCCGCACGCACCTGCCAGAGCAGCCAGCGCGGCCATCAACGCCACAGTACGCATCGGCGGTCCGGCCACGGAGGGTGATGAGGGCAAGAAGCGGCTGGCGCGGGCGCGGCGGGCGGCGGCAGCTCGCGGCGCTNCAGGGCAGGGCTGCGGGAGCCTCCGGTCCGACCGTTAGCCGGAGCGCGGCCCTCAGCACTGCCGCTGCGCCGCTCCGAAACCCCGCCGGGCACGGGGGCTCCACCGCTGCCCTAGGCAGCCCTTCTGGGGAAGAAATTGCCCTTCGTGTCCGACCTAAACGTCCTCTGGGGAGACTCGAGGCCGTTGCCTCTCAGAGTCCTGTCATCATGGAGGCCAGCAGGTCCTGTCCTGCTTGGTTTTCTCTTTAGACGGGCTCTGAAATATTTTGGAGTGCAATGTGGAGCGAATGAAAACACAAAGCACCTGGGCGAGCAGCTGATGCAGCACAAGTGCAGAAATCACAGACACGCAGTGGCATGGGCTGGAAGGGACCTCTGGAGATCATCCAGCCCAACCTTCTGCCAAGGCAGAGTCACCTAGGGCAGGTCACACAGGAACACTGCCAGGTGGGCTTTGAAATTCTCCAGAGATGGAGACTTCACCGCTGCTCTGGGCAGCCTGCTCCATCACTCTTACGTTAAAGAAGCTTCTCATGTTTAGATGGAGCTTCTTATGGTCAAGTTCATGCCCGTTACCCCTTGTCCTGTTACTGGAGGTCATTGAGAAGAGTCTGGCCCCATCTCCGTGGCACCATACCATGCTCATAAGCATTGATAAGATCCCCCTGCAGCCTCCTCTCCTGCAAGCTGAACGGGTCTCTCATCCTGTCACTTGTTGAGAGCAAAGACCAACTCTCACTTGGCTCCAGCCTCCTTTCAGGGAGCTGTAAAGAGCCAGAAGATCTCCCCTCAGCCATTCCTCAGACTTGTGCTCCAGACCCTTCAGCAGCTTGGTTGCTCAGCCTGGGGTTGCCATGGAAAGCCCTGTACACAGACAGACAGGCAGGGGTTTATGGTGTGGGCACGCCTCTGCGGGCACTCTGCTCTTTGCTCCGGAGGGAGAAAGCAGGGAGGACATGGCTGGGATAGTTCTGGGCAATAAATCTGGTGACGGCCCTTGGCCCCAGTCCCTGCACCTTTACTCAAGCGGTGCATGAGTAATGGCTGAGTAACTCGAGGGGAGCAGGGGTGGGCATGCATCCAGGGAGAGGCAAACCCACTCCTTGGGCACATTTTGGCTGTCAGGTCCCACCGTGGCCCGTAGTGGAGGAAACCTTACGGTGACCACCTCTCCTTGCACAAGAAGGCATGAAGCGGGCCTACTTTAGGGGGCAAAAACCAGGGCAGGGTGTGTAAGGTGATGCTGTAGAGGGGTAAGGACAAAGGGGTCAGTGTCCCTCCACTCTGGTCCCCAGAAAGGCTCTGCGTGGCATGGCAGGGCAGCAATGCCACTGAATGTGGGGAAAGGAGGATCTGGGCCACCTTCTTTTCTAACCAGGAGGGGCTGGAATGCCACTCAGCTCAGGAAGCTAGTGGAGCCTTTGCTCCATGTGGCTTGGATCCAGGCTGCTCAGTCATTAAACCTACCCTCTTGCACATACACCCTGAAGGAGGACATGCAGCCCCTGGTGCCATCTCATTGGGTCATGCCAGTCTCCAGAGCTCTGGAGAAGCAGTTGTCACTGTACCAGACACCCCCTGCTAGCCTCTGTCAGCCCCTCTGTGTGGGGTACAATTAAAGATCATTGTCATTGGCTGATGGCTTTACTGCTGGGGTTTTATTGCTCATTTCCCTTCCTTCCCCAGGTCCTTTCTCATGCTGTTAGTGACAGAGAGGACAAATGCCCACAGCCCTGGCACAGACAGCACTCGGTCCAGCTGCAGCACTGGCAGGCAGCTACTGAGCAGCTCCTGTGATACAGCCAGGCCATCGTTTTGGAATGGTCATTTGGGGGCTCCATGGGGCCCCTCTTTTCCCCCTCAGAGCAGAGCCTCCCTTCCCACAAGACCCCACCAGTCCATTAGCAGAGTGTGTGTGCATGGAGGTCATCCAAAGGCAGAGACCTCTGGCTCTTCCCTGTGGAAACATGGGGTCGGTGGTTGTGTGGGAAGGGCCGAAAGGACCCTGCTGGGAGTTTTCCTTGCCCCCCACCTGCTGCATCCATGGCCAGTTTCCTCACAGCTTCCCTCCTGAATGAGGGTGGGTTTTTTGTTTTTTGTTTTTTGCAGCTGTTCAAATGAAGTATTCTTCCTCCCATTTATTTTAACCAGAGAGTCACTGGAAACATTTTCAATTCCTTTCCTTACGTCAATTCCAAGCAACAAACCAAGCAGTGACAGCGTCAGGCACTGCACCACGCTTGGCACACTGTTAAGCAACCCAGAGGAGAAGCATAGCAGGGGAAAGGTTGAATGACCTGGGTGCAATTGCCCGTGTTACCTGCACTGTTTGGAGACCAAACACAGCATATCCAACCTCTGACTCACCACCTTCCCTCTCTCCTCCAACCTCCAGCTGATGGCTCTGTTCATTGACTGGCAACAGGAAAGAATTTGGCTTGGCATGCTTTGAGTTGTTAGGCATGTGGCAGACTTCCTGCTGCTGCTCCTGCTTCCCCGGAGAAGGGACAGCCTGGCATTGGCCAGCCTGGCATCAGCCAGCACTGCTCCTCAGTCTGCAGAAATGCAGTCGGGTGGTGATGGCCACTGGTTGTGCACAGAGAGCTTCAGGTGGGACAAAGAATCATACAATTGTTTGGATTGGAAAAGACCTCTAAGATCACCAAGTCCAACCATTGACTTAACACCACCACTGCCATTAAGCCACCTCCCAAAGTGCCATGTCCACATGTTTCTTGAACACCTCTAGGGACACTGACTCCACCAGTTCTCTGGGTAAGCTATTCTCTCTTCCCATATTGTGGCATCCTGGCAAAGCCCTGCTTACCTGCTTCTCCAAGAGGACACCTTCCAGAGGACACATCTTTCAGGACACTCAGGGTGGGATGTCTCTGCTGTGTGCTGTCAGGGAGGAGGCACTAAGCTTGGCCATGGCCTTCTTCCAGGGCTGGAAGGACACTTGGATATTGCCCACAGGCAGAGCTTCTGGAGGATGTCCCCAGGAGCAGTGAAAGGAGAAGCCTAGAGGGGGCTGCAGGTGGCAGGGCTGGCGCAGGCAGGGCTAACTTTTGGGAAGGTGGTGGATGCAGAGTGCCACCTACTGAGCCACCACTCCTGCCAGTACCCGGCCTTTGCTGCAGGACACCCAGGCTGGGGCTGCTGCTTCCAATGCCCGCTCTGCCAGGGCCCTTCTGTCAGTCCTGCAGGACAAGGAGATGCCCCATAGGGTGCACCTGAGAGATGAGCAGGGAGCTGCTCTCAAGGGCACAGCCAGAGACCTGTTGTCTGCCCTGAGCCAGACGTTGTTTTCCATGGACCAGTGGTGCAGTGGCAGGGGATGGGCCAGTGGTACACTGCCTTGTTCTTGCTGCTGGAAGGAAACACTTCAGTCTGGGCCTCAGCTGCTTTTTTGCTAGCCCTGAAAGCCTTCAGCACAGCCTGGGCTCAGAGAGCACCCGCACAGATGGTGTCAGTGCCAACGTTTTTCCTTGTCTGTCCGTGTCTGTGGCACTGCAGCCACGCTGGAGGGGAAGATTCTCTCTGCCACTCTGCCTGTCTTCTCCCAGGCTCAGCACCAGAAAACACCCCAGGGACAAAGACTGTGGCTGTTTGCTGCTGTGGAGCAGTGCATCATCTGTCCACCTGCAGCCCTGGGGCCACAAGGCCTCCCTGCCAAGGATGTCCTGAGGCAGCACTTCAGTATCTCCCTCTCTAGTGAATCCCAGTAAACATTGCTGACTCAACACAGATGCTCTCTCTGCTTGTGCTCCTAGGACCTGCTGTCCCCCTCACTGATCATGGCCGGTCACCTCCAGGTGACTAAAAAAAGGCAGGATGCCCCCAGGATGTGACATTGCACATTGTCAGCTCCGGGAGCCCCCAGATTGGCAGAGTGCTTGAATTCTTGTTCCTTCTGCTCTGAGCCTGAGGAGCAGGCTGAGAAGTCATCCTGCTGTCACCTGGGAGGAGGTGAGCAGGACACAGCCTGTCCCCTGCCCAGCCGCGCTGTGTGACGGTGCCGACAGCTGCGGGCCTTGGCAGAGCATGCTTGGGCAGTGTCTCTTCCAGGGCAGCCTGAGTGCCACCTGTGCCCTCCTTATTCACTCTCTTTACTCTTGATAAACCCCCACGGAGTGCATGAGGGCACAGGAAGCAGCTCAGGTACCTGCCCAGTCATTTTCTTCCCTGACATCAAATGTTTATTTAGCCAGGGCGGGCAGAGCTCCCGGGCTGTTTGAACACAAGGGGTCCTTTCCCATCCAGCCAGCTGGGGACAGGTGGCAAGGGGCAGTGACTCAGGCTGGGCAGCTCACCACCAGGCTTTCACCAGAGCCTTCTGCTGTCAGAGGCTGGGAGCGACCTTTGATGCAAGGCGTGTACGACTCCGGCACTGCTGATGCAAACCAAGTGAAGAGGATGCAGATGCACAGCTGGGGAGCAGGGAAGGGGCAGGGCCTGGGTGCTGCCTTTCACAGAATCACAGAACTTTAGAGGCTGGAAGGGACCTGCAGAGATCATTGAGTCCAACCCCCCTGCCAAGGTAGCATCACCCAGGGGAGTTTGCACAGGAATGTATCCAGGCAGGTTTTGAAAGTCTCCAGAGAAGGAGACTCCACAACCTCTCTGGAAGTCTGTATGGATTTTGCTACCATGAAACATGCAGGTGCCCAGCTGGCTCTGCATCCCTGCTCTGAACACCCTCAGCAGATCCTTTTTCCCTAAGATGATGCCATTCACCCTCTGCTCCACCACTTTCCCCAAGTCTTAGGAATTGCTTGAGCAAAACCTGTCCAGAAAGGGAATAATTACAAATATCTAAGTGGTGATGTCAACAAGATGGGGCCAGACTCTGTGCTTCAGGTGATCCTGCTCTGTCAGGTGGGTTGGACTGGATGATGTCCAGAGGTCACTTCCAACCCCTACCATTCTGTGTGTGATTTCTGCACTTGTGCTGTGTCAGCTGCTCACCCAGGGGAAGTCTGTCTGGTGCTTTGTGTTTTCACTCACTCCATGTTGCAGTCCAAAGTATTTCAGAGCCTCTCCAAAGAGAAAATCAAGCAGGACAGGACCTGCTGGCCCCCACGATGACAAGATCTGGGGGTTTCTGTCATTTATATCAATAGAAACCAAAACTACCCCCCCCCCCCAAAAAAAAAAAAAAACCCTAAAGGTACAACATCAACTCCAGAAACCCCAAACATCCCTGCCTGGTCCAATGCAACACAGCATCGTGCTGAGAGGTTCAGTGTGAGATTTCACATCCGGTCTCCACAGGCTGTCAGGAGTGGCACGGGATGTGGAGCCAGGCCTGATACTGTGCTAGATATCCCAGGCCACCGGGTGGCTCCTCTGTGGCCTGCTTGCTGGCACTCGATACAGCGGAGCAGGACATGTTGGGCTCTGTTGTGCTTTGGTGGTGGGGCAAGTGTTGCAAGCCTGCTGTTACAGGTTGAGCCTCTAAGACGGGCTGGGAGGTGGTCTGGAACCTGACCCCAGGTGCTCCTGGTCCCTCCTGGGAGGCGGTTCCCACAGGTGCAAAAGGTGAGCCCACTCCCACTTCCCATCGGCCACACTATAAAAGCAGGTGAACTTCCTCCTCTCTCTCTGCTCGCCTGCCTGAAGAGCAACACCCTCCTCACTGCTCCAGCTTTGCCATGTGGCCAGCCAG
The DNA here is from genome assembly GCA_013399055.1 of Ramphastos sulfuratus. Classification (NCBI taxonomy): domain Eukaryota; kingdom Metazoa; phylum Chordata; class Aves; order Piciformes; family Ramphastidae; genus Ramphastos; species Ramphastos sulfuratus. The sequence goes on along the minus strand of WBNM01019205.1, from coordinate 64,648 downwards.
CCACGTGGTGGGCCAGCTACCTCCTGAATCTGCTTCCATCCATTGTCATCCATTTGGCTTTGTATATATTTTTGTATCTGTTTCCTTTCCCTTATACCTCTGTAAGCTCCCTTACCTTAAACACTCTCTATTTATTGTTAAAGTTGGTTGGTTTTTTTGACTTCCAAAAAAATCAGTGCTAGACTGTTTTCTTTTGGTGTTTTACCCCTTTTCACTCTTTCTACCTAATTCTTTTCTTTTCAAAGGGGGTAGAGAGGAGGCATCCTATATATAAATTGTCCTGTTGGGCTTTGGGTCTGTGGGAAGCTCTAAACTAGAAGAGGTGCCACATGCTGGCAGGGTTCTGGGAAGCTGCCTGCTGCTCACTTGCTGCCCTGGGCTTCAGCTGTTCCATTTTCCAGGCAGCATGCACCCAGCAGCTCTCATGTTGGACCAAACACATCCTCCAGCACTCACCCACTCAGGTTTGTGCAATGGCTGCATTTGCAAGTGCTCAGGGGAAGATCCCGACCCCAGCTGTAATTGTAAGGGCCTGAAGCTGGCAGCTGGGTGAAGCAATACTGGATTTACACTAGAGCAGGGAGCTGCCCCTCAGCTGACAATCTTCTCTCTCACACCACCTCCTGCCATGCTGGAGAGCACTGCAGATTGCTGCCCTTTCTTCCATTTCCTCAGGCAACTGGCAGAAACCTTCCCCAGGACTGAGGACAGAGCTCAGGGGCTCACGTCAGTGCTGTTACCCCAACTTACAGGACATTGCTGAGGCCCTTCACCCTTGGTATGAGTTTTCCACCTGCACTGCACACTATTGTCTATATTCTGCCTACCCCATTGTTACCCCATTGTGCTGGGCACAATCATCAGATCGTCTTTCTTCTTTGAGACATCTCCTTACAGAGGAGAAGATGACCCAGCTCGTCGCTTTCCAAAGGTGTATGCAGCTGTGGATCATGCTGCAGGTGTTCCAGAAGTACTCATCCTAAAATGAAGAGGAAAAAAAAAAGGTTTAAATGTGGAGCTGTGCTCAAGGAAGGCAGCAAAGCTGGTGACTGCTGTGCACGAAGTGCTGGTGCTCTCCAGCTCTGTCATAGAGCACACTCAGCTCTGTGTGTGGTTCTCTGCAGTGTGGAGGGGTGATGGCTGTGCCAGCAGAAGACAGGCTGCTTCACCTCTGGGGTCCTTGAGACTGAGCTGTAAAAGGGCCAGAGCAGAAGCCTGCACATCAGCAGCAACAGACATAATTTACCTGGACCTAAGCAAAGCCTTCAGCACTGTCCTGTGTGACATCCTGGTCTCCAAGCTGGTACAACATGAGTTTGATGGATGGATAGCTCAGTGGGGAAAAAACATGACTTGATGGCCACACCCAAAGAGTAGCTGTCAGTGGGTTCATGTGTCAGTGGGGACATGTGACTGCTGTCTTCCCTCTGAGAGCATGCCATCTACAGCAGCAGGTGGGCACTGCTGGAAAATCTTCTGGATCTGCAGCTCAAGTCTGACTTTTTCACTTTCAAATCTCCCTTGCACAGTGGTTTCTCCAGCCTGGCTCCCAAGCTGAGCAGCTGGTGAGGCAGGTAAACACCCCCAGAGGAACAGAGTGTGGACATCCTGCATGGAAGGGGTTTCATCTCAGCAGGAGAGTCCTGTGAGCCACCTGGAAGCAAGGGTCATCTCCCATCCAGACTCAACACTTCTTGGCATCTCTACAAGGACATCTCCAGCCTAGGCTATGGGAGGGGTGCAGCTCTGTCACTGCACTCCTGCTTCTCCTCCTCGCTCTCCCCGCTGGCTTGGAGGTCCTCAGCTTCCATCACCTGATGTAAGAACCAAACACAAATGTGCAAAATCAGGACAGGTCCCTGCTTCTGTGTCCACCACAGTCTGGAGGGCACACACTCTCTCCAGCTCCTGCCTGGCAGCAGGTGGATCCATATCCCCCCCGCCCCAATCTTAGATTAACAGGGGCAGAATGAGACAAAGGCCAAACTCAGGCCTGGCAAGGGCGAGCTGAGCAGAAATAGCACACAAGGAAGTTCTTCATTCTCCTCTGAGCCACTACGACCTTTGTCTGCTCCCTTTGGCTAGCTGCTGGAGAGGACCCTTTAGTGCCAGTCCAAGTCCTGCACAGGTCCGTTGCAGCTGGAGCAGAGCAGAGGGTCTCTGGCACAAGCAGGACTCAGATTTTCCTCTGCTGGCAATGTTCATCCTTCTGATTCGCCCCAGCAGCAGGCAGAGAAGAGCAGCTGGCACCACCGCTTGAGCTCCTGCCCAGTGCCTTCCCATGAGAGCACCAGGTAGGGAATTTTTTTTACCTATTTGAAGTCATTTTGTGTGTCAAGAAACCATGAATCACAAAGAGACTCCCGGAGCAATGAGCAACTCCTTTCCTCTGCCCCTCGCCCAAGCTGGATCTTCCCTGGCACACCACCTGGGGAAACCTCCCTACACACAGCCGCGCTTACGCAGATCCCTCTGCTTTCTGCTCTCTCCACAGCCAGGGGCAAGCAAAGCAGCCCAGGGGAACACTCCACTCCATGGGCATGTTTGTTGTGCTTCCTTGGAAATCCCATTGTTTGCTGGCAGTGCCAGCGCTGTGCCCTCATGACGTCGGCTGCCTTTACCCGTGCCAGGGTGCTCCAAATAAGCACGGAGTTTGGCAAAGTGGGGAGGTGCCACTGGAACAGTCAGTCCTGGCACTTGGGGCACTCATTCCGATCAGCTGAGGTGGGAGGAGGGGGACGTCCAGCCACACCCACCCACCCAGCAGCGAAACCCCTGCAGGCAGCACAACTCCTTTCCCCTCTTCCCTGCGTGCTGCCTGTGCCTGGGCACTGCTGCTCCAGGAGAGGACTGCTGAGAACAGGGCATGAGTAAGGCCTGGTTTGCATAAAGGTGGCGCACTCATGCTGTGAAGAAGGTTTCCAAGGCACAGGCTCATTTCCTTCTCTTGGTAGCTTTGTCTTCTAGTAGGAAAAATTCTCTTCCCCAAGTCCTTGGACAGATGCCATGATGCCATCCTGGCATGCTTGGGGCCACCAGGCTCCGCCTGCATGGAGGCACACTCTGCCCCTCTGAAGCAAAACTGAGTCTCCACTCTGAGCTGGACTCAGGTAGCCTGCTCACATGAGCCTTGTTTTGCTGACAAGAGGTCACATCCCCTACAAGGCTTTTCAACACCACCAGTGGCTCCTCCTCTCCTTGTGGCCTTCACCCAGGAGGTCTCCGCAGGAGCAGACATCTGTTTTGAGCAGGCAAGGAGGGACCTGGAGGTGGCAAATGCAGGGCTCTTTGTTTCATTCTCCAGCACCCAATGCTTTCCTCGGTGTAGAGCTGAGCTCTGTTCCCTTGCCACAGTGAGAGGTAGCTCAGCTGCAGCAGGTGAAGCAAACTGGTGCAGGAGCTGTGCTGGAGAGCTGAAGGAGATCTTGGCAGGGAGACAGATTGTGCTCTGACCCTCACAGCCCTTCCCCATAGTCCAGCCCAGGGTCTCTGTGAGGTTCTTCAGACTGGATGGGCTTTGGCCACAGCTGCCAGGCTCCATGCACCCATTTCCCTGTCCTGTGCTGAACTGTCCATCCCCTGCCCAGTGATCCCAGGAACCAGATTTCTGGAGCAGGGAGTGGGGTATAAAGGTGGCATCTTCACAACCCCTGAGCTATGCTGCTGGGAACGGTGACCCCTCGCTGCACCACAGGGACAATCTGCAAGGGAGAGTGAGAAGCAAAGCAGGATTTCATCACCAAAGAGAGGGGAGTCCCAGCTCTCTGACACAGCTCTGCACCCCGTGCCAGCACAGCCCCAAACTGCACACCTGCCATTTTCCTGCCACCCACGATGGCCAGAAGTGTGTGGCAGCAAGCAGAGCCCTTGCCAGCCTGCCATCTGCGGTGGGCTGTGTGCGTCAGGGCTGAGGTCACTGCCAAAGCCCTGGGAGGACTCAGTGACTCCTGCATTCTCAGACCATGAGCCTGAGCAGCTCGCTCTGAAGTTGATGACCTTGCAGGAAGGGTGGCTGTGGGGTGAATAAGATCCATCACATCACCTGGCATCACTGCCAGGCCCAGCGGCGGGCAGGCCGAGCCTCAGGGTGCGAGGGACACGGCTGACAAAACGCTCTTGGTGACTGCACAGCTCCTGGGCAGCTGGTGCTGGCCCTTGGTTTGGAAAGCAAGGAGAGAGCTGTGTCATGGAACAGCCTTGCAGCAATGATGAATCACCCCGAGGACAGCACAAGGGATGGTGGTGGCCTTCTAGAGACATAGTGCATTTTGGATCAGGACTGGCCAGAGTCTGCCTCTCCAGTTTCCATTGGTATTCCCAACAGGGCACTACACCAGAAATGCAGGAAGGATTTTTCCTAAGCTCCAGATTTTGCATTAAGAAAATGCTGAAAGTCTTCATTTCCACTTTGGACTGAATCACAGGGCTGGAAGGGACCTCTGAAGATCCCAAGGGAGAGTCACCTAGAGAAGGTCCAAGAACAAGAACACATCCAGCTGGGTTTGGAATCTCTCCAGAGGTGAAGACTCCACCACCTCCCTGGGCAGCCTGTTCCAGTGAAGAAGGGTTCCTGTATCTCCACGAGTGCAGCCTGGCTGCCTTGGGCTGTCTGCCCTTGGAGGCCATGGCTGAAAGCTTACATGAGTTAGCACAAAGGAGGAGCAACTTGGAAGTGATGACTTGGACTCACCCTGCTGGGGTCTCCAGCTGTTGTAAATCCAGGCTGGTATTTGACCTTCCTCATTTAGATGCTCCTGTCCTCCTGGTGAGCTTCCCACAGCTGTGCCAGCTGTGCCTTGCTCTTCTGCTTCAGTGGCACTCATCCTTGGCATGGGTGGGCTGAGCAGGGGGATCTCCTGAATGAGCTCCCTGCCTTGGGGAGGCCACAGATGCACTGATTCCATGAGGTACGGAGCTCTCCTGTTCCCTTCTGACTCCAGTGCTGTGTCCTTTGTACAGTCAAAATCCTCACTGCCTTTCTCACCCTCATCTAAACCCTCCTCTTCCTCAGTTCTCCATCCCCTTATTACAAATCTTCAGCCTGGTTTCCACCATCACTCAGCAGTGACCCAAAGGCTGATTCCTTGTTTTCTATGTCCCCAGATGGATAACCACCTCTCACCAGCCAGTCTCCTCTCCTCAAATCAACCCCAATTTCCCTGCCTCTGCCATCTCAGTGACAGCAGCCCTGGAGAGGCAGCTGAACTGGCCTCTCTTCCTCATTGCTGTGCTGGCTTCCCGTTAGCATGAAGGGCATCCACAACCAGCCTGGCGTGCCCAGACAGGGAGAGCCACAATCACAGGGCCACTGGGGACCGCTGACAAACGTCCATGGACAAATTGGGGTTCCCAGGTGGGGCTGGTGCCCAGTGACAATTGCATCTTGTCTCCTAAGTTCCTGTTGGGTTGTCCTATCAAGAGGCTGATGCCCTCTGGTGACTGGGTCAGAGGATCAGGCTGGCATCCATCAGGGCAGGGCAGAGAGATTAGACATATTTTTGGATCAGTTGTTTTAATCTCCCAGTTTGCTGGGAAAGCTTTAATCATACAGGGTGGAATATATCATGGGAGTGCTGGAGTCATTTAGGTTTGGCACTGGCTTCATGAACACAATGATGGCTGTTTGTGCAAGACCAAGCTTCCACACTGACTGCTGGAACACCTTCCTACCTTCCTGCCTTCCTTTCCTTTTTTTGCTTTCCCACCTTCTACTTCCTTCCCTTCCCTTCCTCCACTTTCCTCCTTCCCCCTTCCCCTCTTCACTTTCCTTCCTTCACTTCCCTCCTTCCCCCTTCCCTTCCCCCCTTCACTTTCCTTCCTTCCCTTCCCTCCTTCCCCCTTCCCTCCCCTTCCCTTCCCCCTCTCCACAGCAGAAGGAGCTGCTGCAGAGTGCTGGAGGTGGTGCCAGCAGAAACCATGGGAAGAATGAGGGAGGCTCACCGTCTGAGGACAGGTTCTTTGGGGTGTGTCACCAGGACCAGGCTGCGTGGTTGCTGGATGGGCAGTCTCTGTCCAGCTGGCACAAGCTGTTGAGGTGGCAGGCTGGTATGTGGCCCCAAGCTCTTCAGTTGCTTCATCCTGTGCAGAGGGAGAAAAACACAGGGGCTGGAAGGGCTGTTACGGGGTGGGAGCAAGGTGAGCAACAGGATAGGTGGAGAAAGCCCAAATCAAATCAAGAGTGTCAGCTAAAAGTTCAGACAGGTAGGAAACCCCAAACAAGTCCTGCATAGGCCTGAGAGTGACCAAGTCCTCTTCTACCTGCCTGACCCAGGCAGCTAAAGGCATGATGAAGCTCAAGCCATTGCTCTTAACTGCAACTGCAAGTGCAGCAGTGGGCAGGTGGACCCACATGCTGCAGCTGAAAGATGCATCTTGAGCTACTTGAGGCTGCTCAGGTGCAGAGGGGCTGGAGCCTCAGACTTTGAAGCCTTTTGGCTGCTGGACCTCTAATCATGCACCTCAAACACCTGAGATGACCTCCTAAAAGAGGTGGGGTGAGAGGCCAGGGCTGCTCCTGCCAAGGGCAGCAGAGGAGCAGAAGGGGCAGCACATAGGAGCTGCAGCAGGAGCATGGCCAGGCCGTGCCTGCCTCTGGGCTGAGTCTCTCTGGAGTCCAGGAAAAGTTTCTGGAGGATGAGCAGGGACCGGCCAGAGCAGTTCATGGAAGCCTGAGGGGGAAAGGAGGATGTGTCACCATGGATATGTGCTAACTGGGTCACAGAAGAATGGAAGGAGGCTCCAAGAACCCATTTTTGCCCCATCTTCCCACTGGGAAAGGCTGGGGCTAGGGCTGCCATTAGCTGTCCCCAGCCAGCTGGCAGAACAGGTTCCTGTGTGACAACTGGATTGCAGCAGAAGGGCAGAGGAAGTGAAAAGCTGAAGAGCTGCTAGAAAGGTCCCTGTGACACAGAGGTAACCCAGTTACCCCAGAATCACCAATCATCCCCTTCTAACTCCATGCTGAAGGCAGACACAAAGCATCAGGCAGCCCAGTGAAAAATTTGTACCCACCACATGCATCTTAAACATTGACTAACCCACACTGGGGACTGGCCAAGGACTGCTCTGTGGCACTGCCACAAATGAGCACTTCAATTCTCTCAGGTGGCCACCGGCACAGAGCCCGAACGCTGAGCACAGACCCTACACAGTCACCCAGTGTCTGCAGAAGGTGGGCGAGAGAGCCTGTGGCAAGGTCGACACAGGCTGCTTGGGGACAGACCTCAGGTCAAACAGCAAGAGCCAGCTCCTCTGCAGTCATTGAGGACATAACAGAATCACAGAAACATTCAGGTTGGCAAAGCCCCGCAGGATCACAAAGTCCAACCAAGAACCCTACTCTACAGGGTTCCCCCCTAAACCATATCCCCAAGCACCTCATCCAAACGACCTTTAAATACATCCGGCGCTAAAGACACGCCAAGGTGGTTCCTTCTACCCCTGCATTGCCACAGCTGACCTGGAGAGTTTCATGTCTTTGCTCACTGTCACTCAGCTCTCCTGAGAAGTGCTGATGATCAAAGCACTGCTTACGTTGGCCGAGCAGCCCTGGCTCCTGCTTGCACTTGGTTCACCTGCAGGCCTGGGGCAGGCAGCTGCCCTAACTGCTAGAGAAGGGCTGTGACTGCAGCACGTGCTGGGAGGTCTGCAGAGAATGCAGCACAGAAAACAACTCAATCCCAAGGTGCAGCCTTGCAGCTAGAGCTCCCACACAGCAGCCTGGAGCACTGGGGCTCTCCTGCTGGAGCACCGCTGGTCTGCTCAGCAGACATCCTTCCTTCTGCTAAGCAGACATCTCTCCTTCTCATACCAGCACTTCCCCAGTGGGGAAAGAGGTGCTGTGAGAACTGACAGCTGCTGTTTCATCACAGCCCAGTCTGCCTGGCCACACCTTTGCTGTGGTTGGTCCTCGTCAGAGGAAAGATAGCAGGGAAAGTAAGTCCAGGCAGGAAGTGGGGATCAAGCTGGAGAGCAGCAGAGCCGTGGTTTCATCATTGCACATGACTCATCATTCCCAAAGACAGGGAGGGGTACAGGCCACATGGCCAGGGCAGAGCACTCAGGAGAGCCTTTCCCACCTTGCCTCCCAGCTCCAGGGACCCTCCTTGGCTGCCTGCCAGCGCACTCTGCAGGACGATGCAGACTTAGATGCCTTTCAGATGGGGACAGAGCAACACCCAGCAGAAAGGCAAGGCAAATAATCTGAGAACGAGAGCACCTTGGTATCAATAGCTTCAAAGACAGGACAGCAGTGTGAGTAGAGAAAAATAGCCAGTTTACTTCTCTGTGAGGGCCTCTGGCTGACTGAGAGCTTTGAACATATCACTTTCAAAGGTCCCACCACTCTTTTCTTACAAGGATCCTGATGCACAGCTCAAGAGATCACATACAGCTCTCACACCCCTGAACACTGAGCAATGCAAGCCAGCAGGGCTCAGATGACCCCTAGAGTGAAGAAGAAAAATGAGGCCGAGGGTGTACCTCAGCCCAGTTGGAAAAGACCTTCAGGATCACCAAATCCAACCCATATCCCTACCCTGCAAGGTTCACTGTAAACCATATTCCCAAACACAACATCCAAACAACTTTTAAACACATCCAGGATTGGTGACTGCACCACCTCCCTGGGAAGCCCATTCCAATGCCTGACCACTCCTGCTGGGGGGAAAAAAAAATTCCTAATATTCAGTCTAAAGTTACCCAGTCACAGCTTGAGGCCATTCCCTCTTGTTCTATCACTAATTACCTGTGAGAAGAGACCAGCACCAACCTCTCCTCAAGGTCCTTTCAGGTAGCTGTAGACTGAGGTATACTCTCAGCCTCCTCTTTTTCAAACTAACCATCTCCAGCTCCCTCGGTTGCTCTTCATGACATTTATTCTCCAGGCCCTTCCCCAGCTTCCTTGCCCTCCTCTGCACTTGCTCCCTGTGAGATCTGCTTTAGTTGATCCTGCTCTGGCCGTGGAGTTGGACTCAATCTTCAGAGGCCACACATCTCCTGAAGTGTGAGCAGAGGTGGGGTGAACAGCGGTGTCCCATGGTGCCAGCTAACACCTCGCTGCAGCTAAGGATCATCAGCAGACTTCATTACCAATTCTACATCTTCTCTCTCCAAGGACAGCTGCTGGGGCTCTAAAGGCCCTACTCAGCTGAGCCACGCCAAACTTCAATCAAACCAGCCAGACACTTGGGCTTTGCCTAGAACTTTTATTTTGTGGAGCAGAAATATTTTGAGCATATTCACAAGAATAAATATAAAATTACTCTGAAGAGTAAGCAGCTGAGCTTTTATAAAAATATATCTCTGTCCCCAGAGCCACCTCAGCGGGGGCTCTCCTTAGGAAATATTCCATAATACAAAAATAAAACACTGACAATAAAATGCTTGACCTATACTGATTGGATCATCAAACAACTGAAATCTTTTATAGTACATAAATATTGTTAACAAAAATAACATTTAAATAGCTGGGGAGGGAGTCCACCCAGAGGGACGGAACACAGCAGGAGGCCACCAAGTCTCTTCTACAGGGCACCGACTTCCTTGTACTCGCTGGTGGTTGTTTGTCTCCTCTTGTTCCTGTACCTGAAGCAGAGCAGAGAAGGGTGAGTTCTGCAAAGCCAGATGCTGCAGAGGGCTTTGGGGGAAGAAAGGGTGAAGGAAGAATATAAAAAGCTGCATGACCTCCTCATGGTCTGATCTAAGCCTCTAGCAGCTGGGCTCTGTCTGCGCTCACTTCCAGCTCTGAGAGAACTCGCATGCAGTCTCCTTCCTCAGCTCTTCTCTGAAGAGGTCCCTTCTGCATTAAAGGCTTGCTGCTGGCACTGGGACTGCCTGAGAAATGCTGCTGCCTCCTCTGCAATGAGGCCCAGCACCCTGACAAGTGGGCCATCTGCTGAGATGAGGAGCTGTGGAGTCTTGATGCAGGGAAGAGGAATCATGGTGGTCACCAGCTAGCTGTCAGCTCTGTCAAGCTGAGCTCTCTCTATCTAGTGGTTGTTCCACCCTCTCAGCTCTTGGGAGCTGCTCACCAAAAGTTATGAGCCTGGAGAATGATTCCTGCTGCTCCACAACCACAGAGACTACTGCCCTCCATGGTAAAGAGAATCACAGAATGGTTTAGGTTGGAAGGGACCTCAAAGCTCACCCAGTTCCAATCCCCCCTGCGCCATAGCCAGGGACACCTCCCACTAGAACAGGTCACTCATGGCCTCATCCAAGTTGGCCTTGAACACCTCCAGGGAGGCTGTGGAGCACAGAATCACAGAATGCAATCTTTGATCACATTCTATGATTCTGTGCTCCTCAACCTCCCTGGGCAACCTGTGCCAGAGTTTCCACCACCCTCTCTGTAAAGAACTTCTTCCTAACATGCAGTCTAAATCTCCCCTCTGCCAGTTCAAACCCACTCCTCCTCATCCTGTCATTACAAGACCTTGTCAATAGTCCCTCCCCAGCCCCTCTGTAGCCCCACTTCAGATACTGGAAGGCCACTCCAAGGTCTCCTCGAAGCCTTTGCTCATGCTGATGCTCATGTATCAGTCACCGTAACACCACAGACAGGCAAATGAGCAGGCACTCATCCAGCACTCTCCAGTTCCTGATGACAGGGAAGTGGCATTTCCAAAGAAAGGAACTGGAATTCTCCTGTTGTCTGTCTGCTCCCTCTTCTACCACAAACCCTCTAGGACAGAGATGAGCTGGCCCCAGCTGAATTGCCCTCCTGAGGCAGGAGAGAGCCCTGCTTACCTTCTGCAGATGTAGTAGGCAGCAATGGAGATGGCGACGAGGAAGAGCAGGACGATGATGACGGTCAGTGCCACGTACTCCTTGCTGAGCGGCTGCCTGACCAGCTCCGAGTGCACGCAGCGTACGCCCGAGAAGCCCACGTCACACCTGGGGGTGGGAGGCACAAAGTGAGGGGCATCCCTGGGGGGCTGCACCTCAGCAGGATGCACAGCATGCTGTGCTGCTGCCCATTCAGAGACAGCCAACTGCAGCTGGTGCAACTCAAGCCCAGGTGGTCCTAGGAAGGGCTGCAAATTCATTAAGTAAATGAGGAACACCTCAAAAAAGGTGCCTGGAGGGTCTTTGTAGGCTGGGTCAAAGGAGGGGCCCTGCTGCTTTGCCCGAGGTCTGGGCCTCACACTGCTGTAGCTACAGAGACGCAGGGAAGCACATCAGAATCCCAGAATGGTTTGAATACAGAAAGGCCTTGAACACCTCCAGGGAGAGGGAACCCACAGTCACCATGGGCAGCTTGAGTCTCCCCACCCTCACCATCAGTGAATGTGTCCCCCAAGTTTAAGATGGGTTGGTGACTAATTTCAGGTGTCTCAAACTCTCACCCGGGTCTCACTGGAGCCTTAAACAGGTGCTTAGCACCTGTTTAAGTATAGCTGAGGGGTTGGATGAGGCCTTGAGCAACCTGGGCTAGTGGGAGGTGTCCCTGCCCATGGCTGGGGATTGGAACTGGATGATCTTGAAGGTCCCTTCCAACCCAAAGCATTCTAGGATTGTATACATCTGCTACTCCTCTCTAAGTTCTCCTGAGCATTTGAGTCCTGTGCTGGGCTGGTGCTGCAGCTAAGCAGTGAGACCAAAGGCCACACAGAGCTGATGTCAAAAGCAGCCCAGAGTGGGCTGCAGGACACCCCATGGCCTCTCATACCTGCAGTAGTGCTCATCCAAGTCCACTACGTAGACACACTGGCCATGGAAGCAGTAGTCCTTCATCTCAGGCTTGCACCTGGTTATCCCCACCTGAGCCACACGGGGACTGTTCTCTGTCTGGACTGCAAGGAGAGTTCGTTAGCACCTCACCAGCCCGACTGCGTCTCTCTCCCAGACAATGCACAAGCCTCCCAAGCACAGCTGACAGCCACACTCCCAAGAGATCCCAAAGCAGCAGCCACTACAGCAGACAAGCCTCCGGAGCAGGGAGAGGATCTTCCCAGCCTGACTTTCCCTGGGGAAGTTCCCTAGAAGCTGTTTCTGCTTTTCCAGCAGAGCCTTCACCTCAGGCAGAGCTCTTTTGCTGATGCAGCAACAAAAGGTGAGCTAAAAAATGGTTCTTGTTCAACAATACTGAGCACTTTGCAGGATGCCAGCAATGTTCTCAACAGGAAAATGATTTCCAGGGGCACCTCAGTGAGGCCCCCAGCCCAAGCAAGATGGCAAGCAAAGAGCTGTTGTCTACCAAGAGCTGTGCAGTTCACTTACTCAGTGCTGTTGTGCAGTTTTCCATCTCACCAAGCCCACATAAGGGGATCACTGTTGTGCCCAAGACAGCTTGCAATAGGTAACCTGGAAGAGAAAATAAAGAAGAGTTAATCTGGGTGCTCCTCACATGCAGTCAGGTATTTCAGCTGCTGTACTTGTAAGTTCAGGCATGGGAACAGGCTGCCCAGGGAGGTGGTAGAGTCCCCATCTCTGAGGTGCTCAAGGAACATGCGGACACGGTCTAGTGTCCGTGGTGGTGCTGGGTTGAAGGTTAGACTCAATGATCTTAAAAGTCTCTTCCAACCAAAGTAATTCTGTGATTCTGTAAGTTGATACAAGAACAGAAGCTTCTGATCTCAGGAGGAAAAAAAGTGTTGTAAGCTGAAAAATACAGATCAGAGAGATCTGCTGCCCAAATGATGCAAGGCAACCCAAGGAGACATCTCTGAAACATCAGCCTCTAATAACCAGAAACTTGGTGTCTGTGACCACCTCTCACCCACTCTGTGAGTGACACTGGGCAGGACAGGCTTGGAGAGATCACCGAGGGGAGGCAGCTCTGACCATGTTGGGCTTCTGACCCAGCACTCAGAGGAGTTCTGTGAGCAAAATGAAGGTGTCCTTGAGTCACAGCAGTGCAGAGAATTTCCTAGGGCTCAGCAGGTGAGTGCAGCTGGTGCCTCAGCACACCAAGTCAGAGCCCAGCCAGGCTCAGCACCTCACTGCTGCCTGCAGAGGCTTCATGCTGCTCAAGGTGGGCTGGACAGCAAAGCTGCTCTTCACCGGCAGAGCTTCCTCAGCCCTCTGCCTGCAGCCAGCCTGAAAGCCTGGGCAGTTCCTGCACTGAGACCCACTTCTGCTGCAGATCCTCAGCTAACAGGAGATACAAAACCCTCTTCATCTGGCCACTGGACTGGATTGGTTCCTGACCATTTTATGGAACCTGTGCCAGCGTCACTTATCTGGGCAGAACCCCAGAAGCAGACAGGTCCGCTTCTCTCCATCCTTCAGCATCCACACTGCAGTAAACTGCAGCTCAGTGCGCTTGGGCACCAAACACAAGAGGAAGGCTGCAGCAGGCAGGCTGAGGAGCAACGCTGCATTTCCCTGGGGAGCAAGGGCCCTTCTCTGACATTTATTTTCACAGAATCACAGACACATGCCCCTCAGGATCACCAAGTCCAACCTAGAACCCTACTCTACAAGATTTCACCTTAAACCATAACCCTAAGCACCACATCCAAACGACCCTTAAACACATCCAGGGTCAGTGACTCAACCACCTCTCTGGGCAGCTCATTCCAGTGCCTGATTTTGACATCTCTTGGCTGTGGAGCGCTGCACAGGCCCTGGTTTCGGGTATCCCACTAATTAAAATGAGCATTTCCAAGCAGGATTTGTAGGCCAACAGAGGTCCTTGCAGCTTCATGGCTAGCCCATGAGAAGCAGTCAGTATCTGCCTCAGCTGGCCATGAAGTGCACTTGGCTAACCCTGCTGCTGTGGTCACAAACTAACCTGCTCATGAACTGCTGAGTCACCAGCCCCATTCCACAGAAGTCTGTAATTTGTGTCTTTGGGCTGTTTGCCTCCATTAACTTGTCAGGTCATGCATGGCTAATGCAGGGAGTGTGCCTTCATAATTTCTTGATCACTCCAATTCAACTCCAGTTATTAGAAAGTTTCATTACATGTCAGAGTTAACTCTAGAAGTGATTTATGGACTTCCTGCAGCTCATCTCTTTCTGGGTGATAAGAAGGGTTCCTTTAGATTCTGTTGCAGCTTGATACAAGAGCAGCAGGACACTCACCTGAGAGGGACAGGGACTGGGGGAGGAGGGGGTGTGTGTTTGTGCCCATTCAAAATACCATTCCTCCTCACCTCCCTCCCCTCTGCATTCCTCACAAAGCTCCTGGCCAGGCTTCCACCAGGCTTTGGAAGAAAGGACAAAGAGTAGGCCCACCCAAGTGAGAACCACAGTAGCAGCCCCATGATGTTCGTGTCCTCTCCTGTAGAGACAGGAGCCCAAGCTGGAGACATCAGTGCCTGCTGGCATGACTCAGCAGGACCTGCCTTGCACTCCAGTGGGGCAGGACCAGCAAGTTTACTTTCAGGGTGGGATTTTTTTCCTTTCAAACAGCACTGTACTCTCTGTGGGTTTCACCAGAAGCAGCTGAACACTTCAGTGAGGCCAGTTTGAGGCAGGAAAGTTGAACCGTTTGAAGGATGAAGGCATCAGCAGCCAGGCAGTGGCAGCTCAGAACAGCAGGTTCAGAGCTTCGGCCACAGACCTGGTGCCCCAAATGATGCCAGGAAAGGAAGATTTAAAGAGTCAGTCCTTCCCAGGGGCCACAGAGACATCTCAGGAGTGCTCTGTGCCCTGTCCCACTATGTATACACCACAGCACTGCAAGAAGGAATGCTGGAATCCTGAGACAGGTGAGAGTTAATGACCTGAACCTCCCTCGTGTCCCCCACATACTGCTGCTGTCCACTAGTGATGTGCTATGGAGCCATTTGTTCTGGGGGACAATGGCAGGAATGTGGCTAAGGCAAAACACACTGGAATTCCCTGAGATACCCACTTCTGTCAGACTTAGCTGAGCTGATGGCTTAAGCCAGCTGCTGATCCCTTTCAGCCCACACATCTGTTTCAGCTTGCACGTTTCCTCCATCTCACCATCACCTGAGCAGTTCATTTTTCATCTAAAGCTCCCAGTTTGAGAGTTACCAGAAGCTGGCTTTTGCATCTGAAAAACTCCAACCTAGGGTCAGCTCTCTCCTTGCTCCAGGTGGCACCACTTTCCAGCGGAGGAAAGGCCAAAACTCAGACACCTGTGAGGGACAGGTTAAAAATAACCTTCTCCAACACTGACCGAAGTCCTGCCCCATTCCATAGTCTCCTCTGCCTGGCTGCAGCCACATACTGGAAGGGCTGGAGTACAGTCCTGGATATCTGCTGACGCCCAGCAGGACTTGCTGCATTTGGTCAAAGTTCTCCCTGCTCTGCACTCTTATTTCTGCCCTTTCCCCCATGCACATATTTCTCCTCTGACACAATGGGAGGAGGATCCTGCAGGAGGATAAGGGATGGCCCAGAAGAGTTATCAGGTGGTGGATACCAAAGGCAAGAGCTGGGAGAGGAAGTTGTGTTGTCAAGCCCTTGCACTAAGCAAACATCTACAGGTACAAGATAAGAGGCATGAGAGATGGTGGCTATCAGGTGTGCCTGGCAGGGATGTGGCATGGGACTCACTGCTGTACCACCATCCCTACACACAGCTGCTGCTGGAACAGGAATAGTTCATGGAATCCTAGAATCGGTTGGGTTGGAAGAGACCTTCAAGGTCATCCAGTTCCAACCCCCTGCCATGGGCAGAGACACCTCCCACTAGCCCAGGTTGCTCAAGCCCTCATCCAGCCTGGCCTTGAACACCTCCAGGGAGGAGGCATGAACAAGCTCCCTGAGCAATCTGTTCCAGTGTTCCCCCACCTTCACTGTCAAAAATTGCTTCCTAATCTTCAGTCTAAACCTGCCCTCCTTAAGCTTCAGTCCTGCACTTGTCCTTCCATGAAGGATGACAGTAAGGGATAGATCCTAGCTGCCTTCACCTTCTGCAGCCCTCAGAGATGAGCTGAAAGGCTAACTCCAGTGTTCTGCTGCAGGGCAGCTCTAGCTCCCAGTCCCAGGATGCACACACAGGCGACAGAACTGGTTCCCTCTGCAGCATTTACACCCATGTTAAAGGGCAATTGTCAAGTTTCCACCAGGTCAGTCAGCAGTGGAGTTGGCTTTGCCTGTCACCAAGAAGTTCATGCGAAGAAGCCCCTGTGATGCTACCCCATCTCTGGGGTGTCTCTGCCAAAAGCTTGCAGGTGGGCTGCACTTTCAAAGCAATGCCAAATGCAGAGGTGCCCAGGTGAGATGTACCTGGAGGATCTCGGTCCATTTGAACTCCAGAGCCTGACCAAGTTGGATCACCATCACCTGACTTTAGACACCCAGAGCATATCTGACTGCCTGAGGCCTTCCTTGTGCAGGCTGAGCAGGACATGTGGAAGTTAGCCAGCCTGTCCCATTGGCTTTGTGAGCAGTGCTCCTACCACCACTTAGCTCTAGCGCATGGCCTTGCTCTTGTCCAAAGCTTGGCTGTGCAACTCTATCCCTCACTCACATCAACCACGGCACCTCCAGAGTTCACCTTGCCCAGGAAAAAGTGCTCAGCCTGCATGGAGAAGGTGAAGAGGTCATTTGAGATCATTTCAGCCACCTCAGCCAGAGCATACCTCCCTGTCCTCGCACTCAGGGTATGTTATGTGGCTGCTGCTAGATATTCTGGGGAGGATTACTTGATGCCTAGTTGCCGGATGATGTCCATCAAAGCAGGTGCCCAACACTCCTCTTCCTGAGATGAGACATACAAGATGTACAGGTTGGTCTTCTTGCCCATGTCACAGGAGATGCTATCAGCCCTTCCCTCCTCTCATCCCTCTCCAGTCTATGTATGCCTGGCCTTGTGCCTACATGGAAGCACCACATGTGGTGGTCCAAAGTGCCTTTACATGTTCCTGAGAAATTGTGTCCAGGTTTACCCATCTCAAATTCTGTACCCATGGCTTCAGAACTGTCAACTCAAAGTCACAGATGCCCTGAGCCAGGCCAGAGCAGCTCTGAAGGCAGCCCTGGAAACACCAGGCTGAATGGGAAGACTGTTGCTCCAGAACTGCTACAGGCCCAGATGGTCATCTCCAGCACTTACCCTCAAGCAGAGAGAATATAGATAATGACATGTTCTGTGCACAAAGTCACCTCAGCACTGCTCCCACCCCTGTGCAGACCTACACACTGCTGAGCCCATTCACATACTGCCCCTGTGCCACTCTGCTTCCCATGACATACACAGGGACAGAGGTCTCTACACCACAGAAAGAGCAGAAATCCATGACTGCCTCCAGCCAGACACACCAGCCACGGATGTCTCCCTCATCTCCAGACCCACTAACCCTGATGTTCAGCTCACCTGCTGATGGCCAAATGTTACATGAGGAAACATAAGGTCAGCAGCTCCTGAAGCTGTGCAGAGAGTCTGGAGATCTGAGGCCTGCCCTCTCCACCAAGTGGATGTTACACTGACCACAAGGTGACCAGTGCCAAGGTCTCTGCAGTAACTCATGGAAAAGGCAGGGCCTGGGCTTGCCTCCCTCACCACCACATCACCATGTGGCTGGCATCACAGCTCCTTGTGGCAGAGTGCTGTCACTCACCCCCCACTGCCTTTCTGCTGTGCAGTCAGCAAGCCCACCATGGCCAGGACATGAGGCTGACAGTGACTGACTGTCACTTGGGTTGCTCAGCAGGAACTCCTAAAGCCTATCTGTGGCTGGCATCACGCCAGCCTGCTGCCAGCAGCACCAAGCTCTGCTTATGCTGCCACCCTGGGAGGGAAAGGCAGCGGAGTGCTGGTTCCACGCGTGGTGATGCCACCCAGCCATGACTAACCTGCCCCTCACCAGGAGATCCTGTGCCTGCCCCGGAAATAAATAAATCCACACACAAATCCAAGAAGACATACCAGTTCCTTCCAGTGCCAAGCAGGGCTGAGTCACAGCCTACAAGGTGTTTAGCCCACTCTCCTGGCAAGCAAGATGCTGTGCAGTGGCTGGTCCATAAACTAGTATGGAAACGCCTGGCCAAGGTGAAAGACAGAAACCTGCACTGCAGGGAGCTGAGCAAATGAGGGAACATCTGCCCCAAGAGAACTCTTGGGAAGTGAGCTTCCTCCCCACCTGTAACCCCAAGCCCAGCACCAGGGCAACATGCCCTGGCACCAAAGTAGCACGAGCATGCCAGCTCTCATCCTGCCTCATGTCACACCTCTGCCAGCGCCCCGCCAGGGAGTGTGGCAAGGAGCAGCTGTTGCCCCATGGCACTCCCAGGCTCCAGGGCTCTCAATGCTCCAAGGGTTCACGTGTTTACCCCTTCGGACTTCCAGGCAGCTTATGTCATTCACTAGAGTAACACACTCCTGGTGAGGAGGTGGAAAAGCGTAAAGAAGAGGAGGCCACCACCTGTTTTCTTACCATCAGGAAGTCTCTGCTGCCATGGGGATCCACCTGCTGAGCTCACCCTGACCATGGCAGGGTGCAGGCAAAGCAGGACCTGGCAGCAAACGAGGTCAAGGTGACAGAGGACAGACTGCACTGCCTTGAGCAGGGCTAGGGAGGAGGACGATGAACTTCTAACTTTGCTCAGTGCCAAGGCATACCTGGGTGCCACACAAACCATGAAATGCCCCCAAACATCAGACTATAGCCAGATCTGTGCGAGACCAGGGTCAGATCTGTGTGCTCTCATCCTCACCTCACAGCCACACAGGTGCTCCCATCCCTGTTCACGACTTCATCTCAAAAAAGAATGAGCTCATGTCGACCGAGGGCCAGCTGAGCTCTACCTTCTATCAGACCGTCCAGCAGCCAGCGCCTGTCCCAGTACTGAGCCCGGGCGTCCGACCCCTACCCGGTCCCGCCTGCACCGGGGGGCATTAGAGGAGCCCCGGGCGGGGCGGAGCGGAGCACTGCGGGGCACCGCGTCCCCGACACTCACCGAGGAAGAGCAGCAAGCTGCGGAGCCGCAGACACTCGGCATCCATCGCCCTGGCGTCCCGATGAGCGGAGAAGGAGGAGGAGGAAGCAGAGGAGGCAGCGGCAGCTGCGGGAGCGGTGTGGTGCTGGCCGCGCCGCCCCGCACCTTTATGGGCCAGCGGCAGAGGCGGGGCTGCAGGCTGCTGCCCAGCCCCGGCCTCTTCGCTTCCTCCTCCGCCGCCCCCGGCCGGCCGTGCCCTCCCCGGCCCCCTGCACCCTGCGGCGATGCAGAGGCTGCACCCCGGCTCGGCAGTCCCCGGGGAGGGGGATGCCCGCCTGCCCGCACCCCGCCTGCCCGCTCCGGCCGCAGGCTGCTGTCCGGCTGCCTCTATCCCTTCCTTCTTTTAGCAAGCACCGCCGCAAACCGTGTAGCTGTAAAAACACCTGTCCCCTCTGAGCATCTGGCAAAGGCACTGATGCCCAGAACCTCCAAGGGATGCCCGTTGCAAACTCCACCCTCGTGACTTGGCAGAGTTAGAGAATGGTTGAAGGTGATGATCTTTAAGGTCTTTCCAACCAAAACGACTCTGATTCTGATTCCGCATGGCCTCAACTAATGGATGCCAGGTGTGAGGGTCTAAGACTTTGCCGGTGCAGCATGGACCTGGACCACTGAGCTACTGCACTGCCACCAACACTGCCTGCAGATGAACCAAGGTTTGGACAATGCATCAGGGCAGGCAGCCAAAATCATGCTGCCTCCCATTTGCCGGCATGTCTCAAGTGACCCCAGGCACACACGTGCTGTGCCAGGAAGCCTTGGTGCTAGGGGCAGAAATGGTCTATTAAGTTCCAGCACAGGCCACAGGAATGCCACATCTCACCCAGCAGACAGATCTGCTGCCATGGTCCCAAGGTCGGCGGTGCCCCTCCAGTCCTTGGCCTTGTCACAGCCCAGTAGCACAGGCAGTTCCTGGCAGCAGCAGATCTTCCAGTGACTGACTTACGGCTATTTTAAACAAATGTCCTCTTGAGCATCTTGCCGAAGCCCACGCACAGTGCCGATGTGCTGGGCAAGGCCCCAGTTGGTGCCTACACCCCATCATCGCCTATCCCCACAGCCCTGCTGCCCTGAAATACAAACTGTGCTTTATCTCAGCAAGCTGCCCAGCCACAGCAGTTACTGCTTTTCCTTCCAAAGAAACATTTCCTCCTCTACCTTCCTGCTCTCCACAGTCAGAAGAGGCAAGGTGCTACCCACTTCACCACAGAACTGATAAGCCTATCTCTCAGTGCAAGGAGTTGGAATATTCATAGTGAGGTGCAGCTGGAGAGCTGATGACTCAAGCATCCATAGTTTCTCCATTTTACAAGTGGTTATTGACAGGAGAATTAGTGGCAAAAGACATTGGGGAACACGATATACATCAACTCCACAGTCAGACTGGAAGCAATAAACTCATTCCGGGAGCTGGAATAGAGCTGGTACTTACAGATCACAGCCCTCCTTTGTGCCCACAGTGCTCTCTCAGCTCTACAGAAGTGTGGAGGTGCTGAAATGAAACAAGGCAATGTGTTACTACCAGAGCACTGTGTGCCAGCACTGGTTACTCATTACTCGAAGGGAATGAGAGCTGGCAAGGCAAATGTCACCAAGGTCAGTGTGAAAGTGGCCTTTACAAGGTCTTCCTCCACAAGCCAGTGGGATGCTGAATTTTCTCCTGTGTCCCCCTTGCCCCCTCTAGCCTTGGGTTCCTGGCCTACCCCACCCAATCAGTGCAGCACTGTAAGATCAGCAAACAACAGGGTTCTTTTTTTTTTTTTTTGATGCCACATGACTGGTTTTGTTGCTGCTTTAATTTGGGCTGATCCCCCTCATTAAAGATTTTATTGCCTGCTCTTTCAGGGATCACAATGAGTAAAGGAAGGAACTGCCACGATTAGTGAAGCATTTCTGTGTGTGGGCACAAAGATGTCTTAAAAAGCAGCATCACTACAGAACTTCCACTTTATAATTATTTTACACTTAAATTCCTGCATGAGTTATCCTCTGGAGGACAGCATCTAATTATAGTCTTGTACCGGTATCCAGATACCAAGTGAGGCTGACACAATGGGAGCAATTCATTGGAATTTCCTCTTTCAGATTTGAATAGATGGAAAACAAGAATCACTGGCACATCTTTGCTTCACCTTTCTGCAATGTTCTCTGTCCCCTGCCATGTGATCCTGCAGCTGGCATCCCTGGCTGGGGCTTTCACCATCCTCTCCCCCATGTGGAGGTTGCCATGGTGCACACCTTGAGAGACACATTTTCAAAGAAGCTCTTCACAGGGAGCAGCACCTTCCTGCACCCATAGGCTCCCTGTAAGGCATGCCCAGTGCATCCCAGTCCCGAGTGGCATGCCTCTGTGGTGCTGATTGGGCAACTCAGCATCACGGGTGCGCTCCAGCGATGGCCTCGATTTCAGTGGGGGTGAACTGGCACGCCCAAGCCAGGCAGTGATGGATTTGTGCCACCTGGCATCAGGCCAGCAAGGAGCCCCCAGAACTCTTGAGCATTCCTGGGATTTTCTTCCTTGCAAAGAGTAACAAGTACACCAGGAGAGACCTTAAGAACTGTGCAGAGGACCTACTTGCTTTTATCACCTCGCAGCAGCTTAATGGCCACCTCTTAAGAAACCCTCTCCTTATGAAGCAGACAGGCCCAGCTCAAGGCCCTGTTGTGCTCAGGCCTCTCTCAAAGTCAGAAGCATTCATCTCTCCATTCATCCAGCAGACTCCTATCAATCATTATTTCTAAGGGTATGGATTGAGCCTCGTCTGTTGTTAATGACTGAACCTGATGATCTTAAAGGTCTCCGTGACTTCACCAGTTGATCCATGGCTGATGACAGAGAGGGTTTTTCTAACCACCAACACTCCTTCTTCAGCTGAAGAGAGTTAAAAGCTGATGACAGCTGCAGATTCATTGCCACACAGGAAATACTGAACCAGCAGGGGCAGAGCACAAACTAGAATTTGTTCCCATTTTCGTCCTTGGTGGAGGAGCTAAGCCCATAGAGTGGCATTATTTCTTCCTCATGACACCTTCACCAGCCTGCTTTGCTTTGATTCATTGCCTTTTGGTGCATACGCTTTGTGTTTATTCCAGGTTCACTGTAGCTCTAGGCAGACAGTAGTCAGCCTTGCTCACTGCACACAGTTAACTGCTCATCTGTGGAGCAGGACCAGAAACCTGGCACATGATGCTCAACAAGGAAGTAGTGCAGGGAGTGGGAGGACTGGATTTTGGTAAGGGTGAGAGTGGTAGCAATTAGGATGGGATAAAGATTTGTTTAAGTCTTTGCATTTAGGTTTGAGATTCATCATAAGTTAGCAGAAAGAAGCAGCTAAACATAGAGGAGCTCAGCCTAAGTAAGGAGGCCCAGCCAGCACCCATGGGTGATGTTAGAGCAATCACCAAGCCTATTCCTGCCTAACCAGGGGGCCACCAGGCCCCCCCGGGCTTTGTCCCCTTCCCACTCACCCAATGTGCACCATGGGGGGCACCAGTGATGACAGCAGAAGGATCCCTCTGCCCAGTGGGGCACAGCTTGGGGCTTCTGCCTTTCCTGGGGCCCATTAAAAAGGGGAGTGGGCAGGGAGGGCAAAGTGGTCAAACTTGGGGCGGGAGGAGACTCCAACAGAACCCAGATGCTCTGGGTTTGGGGGAAAACCAAGGAAAATGCAGTGTGGGGTGGGAAAGGGGCAGATACAGTAGGAAAGGGGAGGTGGTGCTGAAAGGAGGGAGATGGAGATGAAAAGAGGAAGATGGGAGAAAAGGAAGGAGATGGAGAGGAAAGGAGGAAGATAGGGGGAAAGGAAGATGGAGAGGAAAGGATGGAGATGGAAAGAAAAGGAGGAAAATGGGGGTAAATGGGAGATGGAGAAGAAAGGAGGGAGATGGGGGAAAAGGGGGATTAAAAAAAAAACCAATAAAAATGAAAACTGGACTGTAAAAGAAGGNTGGTAAGGGTGAGAGTGGTAGCAATTAGGATGGGATAAAGATTTGTTTAAGTCTTTGCATTTAGGTTTGAGATTCATCATAAGTTAGCAGAAAGAAGCAGCTAAACATAGAGGAGCTCAGCCTAAGTAAGGAGGCCCAGCCAGCACCCATGGGTGATGTTAGAGCAATCACCAAGCCTATTCCTGCCTAACCAGGGGGCCACCAGGCCCCCCCGGGCTTTGTCCCCTTCCCACTCACCCAATGTGCACCATGGGGGGCACCAGTGATGACAGCAGAAGGATCCCTCTGCCCAGTGGGGCACAGCTTGGGGCTTCTGCCTTTCCTGGGGCCCATTAAAAAGGGGAGTGGGCAGGGAGGGCAAAGTGGTCAAACTTGGGGCGGGAGGAGACTCCAACAGAACCCAGATGCTCTGGGTTTGGGGGAAAACCAAGGAAAATGCAGTGTGGGGTGGGAAAGGGGCAGATACAGTAGGAAAGGGGAGGTGGTGCTGAAAGGAGGGAGATGGAGATGAAAAGAGGAAGATGGGAGAAAAGGAAGGAGATGGAGAGGAAAGGAGGAAGATAGGGGGAAAGGAAGATGGAGAGGAAAGGATGGAGATGGAAAGAAAAGGAGGAAAATGGGGGTAAATGGGAGATGGAGAAGAAAGGAGGGAGATGGGGGAAAAGGGGGATTAAAAAAAAAACCAATAAAAATGAAAACTGGACTGTAAAAGAAGGAAAAAAAAAAAGTGATCCTGCTCTGGCAGGGGGCTTGGACTAGATGATCTTTCAAGGTCCCTTCCAGCCCCTAACATGGTGTGATTCTGTGACTCTGTAAAACCACAGGCTGAATGTGCATTGTTCTGGCCTTGACAACACTTTTCCTGATGGTGAACTGCTGTAGAAGACAACAGTTCCCCAGCACTCAACTGCCACTTCGTGCCTCTGTTTTTACCTAATTAAACCCAACCTGACAAGTGACCACACCACCTCCTTCAGCTGCTTTCTGTAGGACTCACATCCAGCTTTACACCTTGCTGCTGCAGGCATGGATCTGCGTCGGTTTTGCCTCCCAAGAATTAAGACCTGTTTGCAAAAATCAGCATCTTTTGTTCTTGGAAAGCACTTTTGAAAGTGGAGGAGAATCATTTCCAGTCTTGCACCGTCACTATTGCGCACAGAGCACCCCAAAAGCAGCATTTCCATCCCTGCTTGGGAAAATGGGCCAGCATTTCTGGAAACAGCACGAGTGCTTATGTCACTGCATGAGATAAACTTTTAGAGAGAGCAAGCTTTGCAAGAGATCCTCAAGAAACACTCAGCAGAGCAGATGGCTAATTGGAGTGCAGCTCACTTGACAGTGCTTTCCTTTGAACCACAGAAGCTTATGAAAATCACAAGCGGGGGGCTCACAAGCAAGCAGAAATGCCCTAAAAAGGGAATATGTTTATTAGGCATCATAGATGACACAGCCTGGAGGAGATGAAGTAAGGAAAACCTTGAGCCAAACTTACTCCATGTAAAGGTCAGTGTGAAGCCTGTCATGGAGGTGAGGGCTGAATCGGGTCAGATGTCCTTAAACAAGCAGGCTTTCCCATAAACCAGGAGAGCTCCAAAGCTGCCCCAAGGCTGGAAGTGGCCAATGCCTCTTCCTGTAAATGCAGGGTCAGGTCAAAGCTGCTGC
Organism: Ramphastos sulfuratus; assembly: GCA_013399055.1. Classification (NCBI taxonomy): domain Eukaryota; kingdom Metazoa; phylum Chordata; class Aves; order Piciformes; family Ramphastidae; genus Ramphastos; species Ramphastos sulfuratus. The sequence goes on along the minus strand of WBNM01019205.1, from coordinate 40,174 downwards.
ACAACACGGATGTTTTGCTGCTTAAAAACCCAAACCTCCCAAATCCACTCGTCTCTGAGCCAGACTCTTTGGGCAGCACTCACTAGTGGTTTAAACACAGAAGGGAAGAACTCCAAGTGACCAATTCCCATCCTTCTCAATGTGCCCCAGGAGATGGACAGCTCTGCCAGTTCGTGCTGCATTGCTCCCTACAGGGCAGAGTTTAAGGCTTCATTCTTCTAGCTTGTGTGACATTTCCATTACTCTCCCCTGGGCAACTCCTGAATGGCTCAACACATCTTGCTGGCAGCTTCCTAATGCTGGGTTGGTGTTTTCCCTTTCTAATTACAGCTCAGAGCTGCTTGCTGAGGGATTTCTTCGCCTCCCAGGGCCTTGCAGCTTTTTTTCATTTAAGGAATCCTTCCATGGCTGCTGCCTTTACCTGCTGCTAAACAAACCTGAGCAAGTGTTTTCTGTGTACCCCTGTAAAGGCTCTTATCAAACCGAGTCCCTCCTGCATCACCACTCACATTTCTAGGCATTGTTCTCCTTGCTCCCAGTTGCTAGGAATATGACAAGGACCAAGGTGGAAGTAAAATGGTTTTCCCCACAAGCTGCAAGCAAGCTGGGAGAAGAACACCAGCCCCTTACCCAGCAGTCCTGAGTGCTGCCCTGTCCATCAGCATCTCTTCTGAGTTCATCAAGTCTTCTCTTCAACACTATTTCTCCTTCTCCAGGAAGATGAGAGCTAATCACTGCAAGACAGAGCACATGCAAGTATGAAGACTACGCTCTGTGATGGCTCACCATGTGCACACATGGGTGCAGCAATCACATCCTGACCACTGGATGCTGTATCTGACACTATTATGTGAAAGCCTGTTCCTGGTGGCTGCCATGTGGCCCATCTGCTCCTGGAGTGTAGGGCCAGTCCCTAAAGTGTGTGTTGAAGCGTACCAAGACAGGAGGGGCAGAGCCCTCTGTCTCTCACCAGCTTCATCTGGGACCTGGGCAAGCAACTGAGGGGTTGTGCAGACCTTCAGTGGCTTCAGTCCCTCTGGCAAGCACAGGCCACTGCTGCAGGGGCTGAGGAGCTCAAAGCAAGAGAGCACAGAGGGAAGGCTGACTTGTGGGCTGCTTCCAGAGCTCCAGCAGCAGCACCCATCTGTGACTCACCCTGAGCTCCAGGGGACTCCAGCCATCCATAGATTCCACACTTTGGCTGTGGCTTAGTGGTGCCTGTCACCTGCAGCCAGCCATGTGCATGGGAGCTGCGGCACTCTGGGCATGAGGAGTGTGTCATTAGGGCCGAGGGAGTAAACAGCAATTCACCTGAAACCAGCTCAGCCAGCTGAAACCAACTCTGGGCAAGAGGTGCGGGTCCACGCTGTATTTGTTTGGCCTGGTAACCAGAGGCAAGCATGGCAGCAGGTGGACTTAGTGGAATTCCCCCATCCAATGGCATTAGGGGACACTCCCATTACTGTTCTGATAATTACTGTTAATCATTACTATTACCGAAGTGACCAAAAAAAAGTCTGTCAGGATCAGGCTTTCATTGTTCTGGCTGTTGTCATGCAGAGGTGATGAGACAACCTGCCCCAGGGAACCCATAAACACGGGTGCCCGGTTCAGCACCACGGTCATACTGCAAACTAGGACACTCTGGTGCTCAGTGAAGCTCCCCTACAACCCAGCCATGACAACAAACCATGGCACTCCCTTGAGGTCACACCAGCTTGGAGCCAGGCTGCTCACACCATGCTCTCTGTCTGCTGAGACACAGCTAGAAGGGAAAAAACTTGACCAGGAAAGACACACTGGGGTCACATCACTGAGCCTAGAATGGCTCAGGTGGGAAGGGACTTCAGAGATCATCTACTCTAACGCCCCTGGCATGGGCAGGGATGCTTCTCAGCTAGACTTGATGGCTCAAAGGCTTCAACCAGCCTGGCCCTGAACACCTCCAGGGAGGGGGTATCCACAACTCATCAAGATGTTCCCATTCTGTATTTTCCCTGTCTGAGCCCAGCCTGCTATAAAACTCCCAATTCTTTGATCTCCAGTGAACTGAACACCTCCAGCTCCTGAGAGCCAACCCTGACTCACATGGCATGAGGAAACCTCTGGGCTTTGCTTTGGAAATGACCAAAACTATGTGAAATCATCTTCCAGTCACCTCCTCCCATCCATGCTCTGAACACCACCTCAGGTATCCAAGCCTCCCTAGACACCGTTCCTAGGTCACAGACTGAAGACAAGGATTAGCCAGCTTAGTCACAGGCTGGGTACCAACAGGGAGCCCCAGGGAAAGGCTGGGGGCCCCTGTGGGGCTGAGAGGGGCAGAGACAAGCACGGGTGGGGACCACCTGCCTGCAACATTGTTTTTTCTTCACGTTTGCAGGGCTGGCTGCTATCAGCCAGCAGGAAAGGAGACAGACCCCGTTTTTCTGCTCTCCAGCCCATCTCAGAAGTGCAGCCTAGATTCCTCCTGGACTAAAAAGCCTAACAAAATGTGTTCAGACCCCACATGTTCTCTTCTCTGCTTCCCCAGCGAGGAGCTGTGGGTTTACCCAATGGCCAAGCCGAAGCAAAGGCCTAGGCCTGCCCCTAGCTCATCTCATCTCCACCTCTCCACCCAAGGGAGGGTGTTAGTGCTGCATGCATAGGAGATGGGACCAGGAGAAGCATCTGCAAGTGGATATCCTTGGGTAGAGGTGCCAGCAGCTGGTTGGCTGTGACACCTCCTCTGTGTGGTATCACACATCAATTCCCTTGTCCTCCTTCCTGCAGCTTGGTGTTATTTAAGAGGTGCAGGAGATTTGCTTTATGTAAATCAAGTGGGACAGGACAAGGCCAGGGCTGGGTTTAATTAGATTGGTGTTGGTTATTAAGAGCAGAGCTAAGCTGGGCCTGGCAGTTCTCCATTGACGCTCCTGCAGCCGGGGTCTTTGTCCTCTGTACAGGAAGAAAGGACCATGGCTCAATTAGCACATCAATTAAATGAAAAAAGGGTCAGTTAGCCAAAGCTGCCACACACAGGCTGGGGCTCTAACTCCAGTAACCACAGCTGCTCTACAGGACTTGCAAAGAAAAAAGGCATCCTTGAGAACTCCATTTTCAGAAGTCTGAAGAGAGGCTGCACATCAGATGCTGAGGATGAGGCTCCACACCCAAATTAATCCACCCTGCCGACGGTGAGGGCACCAGCAGCCTCACAGCAGCCAGACAGAGATCATTGTGTCAGTGCAGGAGATGGCCTCTCTCAGAAGTGTGGCAGATGTGGGAACCTGCGCAGAGAGAGCATGGCCTTGTTCTTCTGTCTCCATCCTGCCTTCCTGAGCCTTCTTCTTGCTTGGTTCTTGCAACACCACCCCTTGTGAGCCAGGGGAGAGGCTTCCAGGCAGGGCTGCTGTACACAGAGCTGATCACCCTCTTTTAAAGTGGCAGAGGGCAGATTTCAACTAGGTGTTAGGAAGACGTTCTTTACAGTGAGGGTGGTGAGACACTGGCATAGGTTGACCGGGGAAGCTGTGGAGCACAGAATCACAGAATGTGATCTTCGATCGCATTCTGTGATTCTGTGCTCCACAACCTCCCTGGAGGTGTTCAAGGCCAGGTTGGATGAGGCCTTGAGGGACCTGTTCTAGTGGGAGGTGTCCCTGCCTATGGCAGGGGGTTGGAACTGGATAAGCTTTGAGGTCCTTTGCAACCTAAACCCTTCTATGATTCTATGACCCTTCCAAAGCAAGCACTTCAGAGCATGCACTGGGTAACTACACCAAAGACGAGACCTCTCTGCAATCTTTTGTCCCCCTCTCTCCTAGAGTGTTCGTACACAACATGCTGCTGCATGGGTTTGATTGCACTAGGGCAGCTTTGATTGCCACGTCAGGCCCCATCACTGCCCACTGCAGGGGCTGGAGTTGTCTCTTACGCAGGAGCCTGCGGGCAATGGCCTTCGATCGCTGGCGTGGGTTCCATAAACAGGATGTGAACAGCTTGTAAATATCCTGCTGGAAATGCCTCAGCTGCACTCCCAAGCTGACAGCAGCCCAGTCTCAGGCATGCCCATCCCTCTGCTAAAAACCCCCCACTGCTTACGTTGCACAACTCCTGACCACGACAATGGCCTCCAACTGCATGGCCCCAGTGATTCTGTTTCAGTGCTTCTACAAAGCAGTTGGGTTTTCACAAGGGCTTCTGCTGACAGAGTCAGAGGGAATGGAATGGAGCTGGAGAAGGGCAGATTGAGGCTGCGGATTAGGAAGAAAGTCTTGACAGTGAGGGTGGGGAAACACTGGAACACATTGCTCAGGGATGTTTTGGATGTTCCCTTCCTGGAGGTATTCAAGGCCAGTTTGGATGAGGCCTTGAGCAACCTGGGTTAGTGGGAGGTGTCCCTGCCCATGGCAGGAGGGTTGGAACTGGATGATCTTGAAGGCCCCTTCCAACCCAACCCATTCTATGAATCTAGGAATCTTCAGAACACTTGCTGGGGCACTGTCAATGAGGGAAGCCAGCCATGATTGCTGCCAGCATTTTCCTTCCCAGCAGTCCCCAACATGTATCAGAAAAAGGCACTGAACTTGTAAGCCTTGCTCATGCTGCACAGCACTCCAGGGAGACTGAGATAAGCTTTCCTGCATTCCATCACCTTCCCGTTCTGCATCTCCTGCCCCTGCACACCCTCAGTCTCTGGTAAGAAGGACAGCAGTCATGCCATGTCACTGGCAAGAAAAACTGGAACATGTCTTGCTTCAGTCCAATTCCCAGGACAGCCTCAGTGAGGGTGGTGTCACCAAAAGCTTCTTAGACAGGACCCCACCTCCTCCTCTCCCCCTCTGCCAGCCCCTTGAGTGAAAGGCTGCTCCTGATGTGCTCTGAGTCACTGAGAACAGTCTTTTCCTTGGCTGGAGCCATCTGGGGACACAGGCTGCTCTGCTGTCATTCTGCTGCTACCACCAGTGGGAAATGTTGGACCTGCTGTTCACGCCTCTGACCCATCCTCAGCAGCACCTGCATAGACAGCCCCGTCTGAGGAAGGTGTCTGCTGGAAGCTAAATGGCCACCAGCTTCTCCTGCCCTTGAAAGCCAGTAGGAGAAGGCAGTGGAGTGCAGTCCTGACGCACTGCTCCCAGGGCAAATCACTGTCTGCTGCCCTATGAACCCACCTGGACTTCAGATTGCTCTGCAGATAAAGCAGAAGGAAACTGCAACTTACACCCACTGCAGGAGTATCTACAGCTAGGGAATGAGATAACTTAATGCCCTTGAGGAGATATGAGAGGCATTTAAAGCATAAAAATTGCTCACCTTTCCCTTAGCAGGCAGGCAGATAAAGGTAAATGCCTCTGCTCAGTAGAGCCTGAAAGTATGACGCAAGGCCTCAAAAGCTAAGGAAATTAGAGCTTGGAAGTAGCCGTGGTGCAAGGATGTGCAACTCCAACGACAGAGCATCCCACATCAGCTCCAAAACAAGCAGTTCTGGAGAACTGCTGGAGCTGGCAAAGACCACGGGCAAAGTGAACGCGAGGGAGCAGGGGCTGCTGCCTCTGTGCTGCACACGGCCTGGCTGTTCCCCAAGGACACTGCCCCTGCAGGTGCTGAAAAGAGGCAGAGATGTGGTGCTGAAGGACATGGTTCAGCGCCCAGCACCAGCCTCGGTAGTTACAGAATGGTTGGACATGATGATTTCAAAGGGCTTTTCCAACTGGAACAATTCTGTGATTCCACGATTCTGTGATTTCCAGGTGCTGCCCAGTGTTCAGGCTTTGCTGGGCCAGATGCTGCTCACCACATGCTACAGAGGCTGGGAGCAATGTGCTTTGCTGCTCCTGCCAAAATCCTCTATTGGTTATCTCAGGAAAGCTCCAGAGATGCAAACCATTCCTGAACCCACTTTATTAGAATCACACACCTCAAACTCCCCCCAGCTGCTGATGGGCTACAGGAGGCAAGCAGCAGAAGCAGACAGAGAAGCTTTCACTGAGTGTGACAGGCCAGAGGAGCCTGCCTCCTGCATGGAGTATACTGCAGGTGAGGCAAATTTTCCATCTACGGATGCAAGGCATCACTTAGGACTCAGGTTTGGTTTGCCACCTCCAGCACTTCAGCAGTTACCCTCATGATTTGCACCACTTTCACCCCCATGGCATCCCTGGAGCTACTCTGACACTTCTCCCATGGCAGCATCAAGACACACACAGTGGCCACAATCTGCCAAATCGTAGAACCACAGAAGGGTTTGGGTTAGAAGGGACCTTCACGATCACTCAGTTCCACCCCCCTGCCATGGGCAGGGACACTTTCCACTAGCCCAGGTTGCTCAAGGCCCCATCCAACCTGGCCATGACCACCTCCCGGGAAAGGGCATCCACACCCTCCCTGGGCAACCTGTGTCTCCCCACCCTCACTGCACCTGTCCAAGCTGTGGGCTGCCAGCTTGGCCAGGAGTTTGCCAGAGTCAGGGAGGAGTGTGGGTGGCCACTGGTCTAGTCCTGACTGCCTCTACACTCAGGGCTTCTCCAAGGTCATGGCCTCAGAGCAGTGTGTGTGTGTCGCCACTTGTGCCCTGCGTCACTCCCCGCTCCTCCTGGCAGCAGTCAGGAAGAGCCTCCTGGTGTTTCTTGGCTCCTGCACTCATTTTTCACGCACAGGGGAGCACCCAGCTCATAGAGAACATTTTTTTACTGCTGTAAACTTGATGGAAAAAGTAGTTAGTTATGCAGAAAGGAATTCAGGAGATGACTGAGTAGTGCCTAAGGGAGGAGAGCTTTCAGGTGTACTTGGACAGGAGAAGTCATAAATGTGCCACCAGAAATGTCAAGAGAAGAATTAACGAGGCAAGGGGAAAGGGCAAGGGAATTTCCTGCCTTTCAGCTTCTCAGGTGTCCTGCCCACATCTCACTGGGGTGAAGCCAGACAGCCAAGAGGGCACTGCCCTGACAGAGGCAGCTTCTTCTGGACCTGCATTATCCATGGCATGGGAGATGCTCAGCACTCATAGCTCAGCACCAACCCTGCCCACATCAGTAAAGCTGTGCTCACTGAAAGCAGCCAAGATTTGGACCAGAGTGTACCCAAGCCCTGCTCATCTGCACAGGGCAAGCATGATACCCTGGCCAGAAGTCCAGCTGCAGCATCTGCCTTCCCACCCTTCTCAGTAGCTCTTCTCCATCCTCTGCCCACATCTGCAGCCACGTTAAACCCCAAGTTGTCAAGCCTCAGTGCCTGCGCTGCAGGAGACTGGAGGCAGATTAATTTGCCAAAGTCCTCCAAATGTTGCACCAAGGCCACAAACACTTGTACCCACCAAATCAACACTTCACATGCTAAAGGCTTCCAAAAATCACTGACACTGAGAATGCCACTTGGGCATCCTCTTTGTGTTTATCTTCCTGACCAGCATCCCTCCAACAAACACCCACGAACTCGTGAGGCTGCAGCCCTGAAAAGAGGGGGAAAGGTACAAAACTCTCAGCCACATCCTGCATGTTCTGTCCCAGCATGGTCTGCAGCTCAAGGTGCCCCTCACTCTCCCTGCCTGCTGTGACTCACGCTGCCCAAGGGTGGCTGCTGAGCTGCCTGGCTCACAAAGCAGGGATGCCCCAAAGTGCCCAGGTCCTCCCTGTTCCATAAACTGTCACGGCTGACTGCCAGGCCTGGCTGGTGTCACACAACCATCAAGTTCTGAATGAGCATCTATTAAAAGCTTCCTGGAAGAGTGCTGGTGTGCCAGTCTGCTGCAGGCTCTGCTCCGTGGCCAGCAGAAGTCAATAAAGCTCAGCTCATCATGGGATTCGCTGTCACAAGGGGACACAAACAGCCTCAGCTTTACCTACAGGAATGATGCCAAACAAATCGGCTTTGCCTGAGTTAGTCAGAGGCTCCGGCAAAGCAGGGCCCTGTCCTCTGGTGTCTCAGCCCTAGTGGTGCTGTTTGTCAGGTGGAGCTATGGAGAGGTGTCCTGGCACACCAGTCATGACCACGAAAGAGAGAGGAAGGGCTCTTGCCTCTCATTAGGGAACCTTTATGAGGAAACTCAGTATGCAGCTCCCATTCAATATTAGTGTTGAAGTGACTCAGTGTAAGACATGGAATCAAAACCCCCTGTTTGGATACCTTTGGCCTTTCTAGCAGTTGGAAAACTGAGTCCAGAGCTCATCTCCATTTCACAGGGGGTTTCCACAAAAAAAATCCCCAACCCATCAGAAGGAAAACTCTCCCAAAATGGCTATGCAAGACATGACTCAACTCCCAAGTTCTGCTCATGTTGAACTGCTCCAGATAATATTTAAAAGAGTTTTAACCCAAATTTCTCTGTGACATTTTCTGTCACTGACTGGTTTTGTGTATAATTAAATCAGAACTTTAATTTGACTCAAAGAGGCTAACAGTTGGGCCTGACCTCAGCCTCTGTGTTGTGATGTGAACTGTTGTCTCTATGTGAACTTAACAGCAGGTTGTGGACCATAATTGCTTTTTAAAATCAGCCACAGAGAAAACTCCACCACAGAAGCCTCCTGAGTGCTGTGCTTGGTTTTGTGTGTCACTTACTGCTTACAGTTTGACTTCTCTTCCTTTATCACTTTGAAGCCCCAGCAGGATGGATGAGATCTAGACCTTGGTTCTCAGTTTCTATCCTTCCACTAACAAGGTGTCCACCAAATCTGGCAAAGGGCAACTTGTCTGTCTGTCTGTCCAGGCTTTAGGCTTCTGCTGTCCCCCTGAAATACAGAAGCAAAATGTTGTCTACAAGCAGGAGGAAATCAGGCAGCTAGATCCTGTGTGGGCAGGCCAAAGAGCCACGGGAGATGCCCGTGTCTGGCTTCATGCGGCTTAGAGGAAGCAACATGCCATTTTCTGTGCCTCTCAACCACAACCAGTCCCTGCCCCTGCTTCTGACCCCAGCAGCCAGCTGAGAGTGCTCTTCCCACTGGCACAGCAGCTGGCACGAGAGCCTGGTGCAACGCAGCTCCCAGCAACAGCACAATAAACAACCTCCTGTGCTGCACGGGGCAGCGGTGTGGGCTGTGCTGTGACACCTCCCTCAGATTGCCAAGAGCTGCTGCTGCTCTGCCTCCCATCCAGAGCAGCCCGAAGCCTGGGCACACTGCAAGGCTTTATTGCTGCCGTGCTTGCCTTCCTCAGCTGTTAATAAGCACCTGCACTTTGTTGTTGAACTGGGTCCCAGAGGAGTCCCACAGGGTTTGCTGGATTTGTGGTACAGGAGGGACCTCTACAGGCGTGTTCCTCTGCACAGTAAGGGTAAGCACAGGGCATGCAGCAGCAGCCGATGCCAGCTGGGCTCTGCCATGTAAAGTCCAGAAGCTGTTCAGCCCCAAGGAGCTTCAGCTCCATGTCAAGAGCTTCTGCAACCAGCAGGGCTGAGAAGAACCTCACCTCGGGTTATTTATCTGCACCAGGCAAGTGGCCTCACTGCAAACACACCACTCCCAAGCATGGCCTTGCTCACAGGGATGCTCTCAGGACAAACCCACCAAAGCCTGCAGGCTGCAAGGCTGGTGGGGACTNTAAATTGAGGGGCCTGGAACTGGAAATCAGTTCCCTTGCCAAGGGAGCCTGTTCTTTGTGGGCTTCTTTTCCAGCCACAAGAGATTTCAGAGAGCAGAAATGAAAGCGAACATGCAATGGGTGTACAGAATGGCAGAGCTGGAGCATCATGCTGAGAGCCAGGTGAGGCTTTAGGGTTTCTTTTTTTTGTTGTTTGGGTTTTTTTTTGCATTAAGTCCACAGTCACTGGCAAGTAACCAACTTCCCAGCTAGTTCTGAGGACACATCCCAGTACTTCCACCCATCCCCATGCTGGGTAGCCTTGTGCTGACCACGTGAGCACAAACCACTTTTTCCTGTGCACTAGAAGAAGATGGGGCACCAAGGTAAGCGGGAAGGAGCAGAAACCCTGTTGTGCTATTATGCATAATACACTCCTGGTTACCAAGGATAAGAGAAAATCTCTGAGGGAAAGCTATCCCCTACCTGCCTGTCTGCCACCAGAGCTCTGAGAGACCTTCTGCAGGAGCCCCTGGCACTGTCTGTAGTCACTGGCTGGCTGTGTGGCTGCTCTTGTGCCCTCTCATCTCGGATAGCTTCACCAGTCCACAGCAGGCACTGCTGGTATAACCTGGGGAGCCCTGGGGCAGGCCGGACAGGGCACTGCGTGCTCCAAACACCAGCTCTCAGCAGGCTTCCTGACACCTCCTTCCAGGGCCAAAGGCAGAGTTCTGAGAGGCCAGTCCTTTGCCACAGCCTTGCACCTCACCACATACACAGAGCTTGCTGGGGCCAGAGAACTGCAGGCCACCAACACAACTCAGCAGAAACTGGGTGTTGGATTCAAGGGAGGGATCGGAGCACCAGCAACAAAGTGCAGCTGCGTGATGGCTGCAGGTGCCAGTGAGGCAGGCTGAGGGCTGGGTTGCTGGAGGGCAGCTAGGTTGGAGATGCACTGCAGGAAAAGCCCGTGTGGTTCCACCACAGCCACACACAGGGCAATGCTCTGGCCCTCAGAAAAGCAGGGCCTAGTCTTTAATGCTTCTCTTTTGGCCCTGTTGAGCTGAGGCCCCAACGAAGCTGATGCAGGGCTGCCTAAAAGCCACACAAACATGGTGGGTCCTCTTGAAATGACACTGCTGGGCACACACAGCTGATAGGAAACAGAAGCTTACAACCCTGTTAATGATGCCACTACTGAAGAAGTCTGAGCCTGATAAATGAGCCAGGAAAGATGATCCTGATTGCCTGACAGGCCAGTTCTGCAGGAAATTCAGCCCTGTAAGCAGCAACACACCATACTGGCCCAGTAGCATCTGTCACTTATCAAGGCAGGGCTCAGCAGGGCTGACTCCTCAAAGCCAGGGTCACTGCATCAAACAGCAGTGTGATTCACTCCTGCAGGGAGGCCTCAAGCACAGCCTGGGCCTGCTGTGTCCCTCAGAACTGCAGTGACAATGATCTGCTCCTGCATGGGCTACAGCTGATGGAGAAAGCTGGCACTTGTGCTGGTGCACTCAGATGGTGAGGAACACATTTCTAGAAGCCTCAAGACCATACAGGAAAAGAAAACTAAAATAAAGCTCCTTCTCGTTCCCTCTCCCCATCTTTGCCTTTCTGCTTTGTTCTCATTCTGTCTCAGAGTCTCATTTTGCATGGCACAGACTCCTCTGGTGCTTCACTCTTCTCCCACTAGCAGCAGAAGCACACCTTCACTGCTGCCCCTTCCAAAGCTGCCTTGGACCAGAAACCAAGAAAAAGACTTTCACTGTTTAGTCTCCTGCTGAATTGTGGCCCTGAAATAAACCTTCCTTGCCAGCTATGTTTAAGCAGACATTAACATCTTGAGGCCAGTGTGTGTTCTGTAGGTACAGTCCCACTGCCACCAGTCGGCGCTTCTGCAGAGGCACTTGACCTGAGTGGCCACTGGTAGGCAAAGGGTGCTCCAAAATTCAGGCAAATGGTTAAAGCCGAACAAAATCCTGCTTTGGTCAAGTGCTAGTTCAGTTGTCTGCACTTAGGCCTCTGTTACTGAGTGCAGGCACCCCCTGAGCAAGCTGTGTTCATGTGGCTCTGCTCTGAGCCAAGCCTCAGTGCTGCCAAAGGCTTGGTCCTCTGGAAGGGAAGGCAACACCCACAACATGCAGGAAGGCAGAGACAACTGACTGCAGAGAGACTCCCTCCAGCACAAAACCTTGGAGGCTTTGCATCCTTTGGCCTGTCTAGCTCTAAAATGTCCTTTGGGATGGCTGAGGAGAGAAGTGAGCTCCATCTGTGCTGTCCTGAGGACACAAAAGTTTCTAGCAGGCACTTGCCCTCAGCCTGCCCAGTGGAGTATAGGGGGTGAAGGCTGAGTTTGTGTCTGTATGTGGATGCACAGACTGCAATTGACGTCCAATTGACCTCTCTTTAGGGGCAGCTACTGGGAGCTGGCTGGAAACGGTGAAGAGCAGAAGCTATCTCTCAGTGGATGCAGCAGAATGGAGAGGAGCAAATACAGATATCTGAAGATTTAACTGGAGATGAAGAAAACAAAAGGGCTGAGAGTTGGGCAATCAGCTGAGTGCCTTGCAGAGCTCCCATGGCACAGAGGAAAGGACTGGTGCCTGCCTCCATCCAGCTCCTCTCCAGCCCTCCTGTGTTACACACCGTAGCCTGCTGCAGGGGGACTCCAACCAGATGTGTGCTGTGATCTTTTATTGATTGGCACCAAATGGAGAGCCAGGAGGGCTCAGTACTGACCAGGGCCCCTGTGTAAGAAGCCTGCAGAGCAGCTGCAGCCCACTGGAGTGCCAGAGGTGCAGTGGCCCTTTCCAAGCCTGGCTCACAGAGATGCTGCAGTATTACCATGGTCTCACAAACACACAGCAATGTTCAACAAATGACATCCATCCTGTTGTGAAAACTCTCTCACAGAACAAAGCAGCTGAGCTTTCCAGCAGGGCACCTCAGTTTAGGAGCCTCTGTCACCCCAGAAAATTGTACAGCACCTAACTGTCTTTTTCTCACAGGTGACAAAGCAGAGCAGGTTGTCTGTAACGTCCAGCAGCTGAACTGAGACCTCCTCAGAGCCATCTCCAGTCTCATCAGCACTGGCAAATGCTCCAAGTGCCAGTGAGAAGCCACAGTTAGTGTTACCATCTGCAGAACCAATTTTCTCCCTTATACCTTGAAGAAAATCTTTCTGCCTTCATGATTCTCCACAGACAAGATGGAGAAAAAAACAGCATCAGAGATGTCCCCTGTTTGTCCAGGGTGGAATATAATCCTTGTGGTCATTTCTTTCTTCCTGGAGTGGTCCATCATACACAGAATGTGAGAGCAGCAGAGTGTTTCCTGAGCAAAGCTACACTGAAATTTCACAGCAAAATGCCAGCTTCTCTAGCAAGAGCAGTCCTGTGCTGCAATCACAGAGCAGCCAGCTCACGTTCTGCTGTTCTATCAAGCTGACAAGCTGCTCCATGATGCCAGGGAAGAGTGGAACTCCTTGCCAGGAGCATACTCAATAATCCATTTGGAGGAAGATGTTAATTTCCTCTGCTTAGGACAACAGGCCCAGAGGTCTCCTGTGCTGATTTCCCAGGAGTTGTTTGCTTTCTGTTCCTAAGTTCAGGTAAGCTTTTGAGAAGCATCCATTGCCCTCAGTCCAAAGAGCCTGATGGTTTTGTCCTTTGTGGCAGGAGAAGCCTACACTTTGCTTAGCACACTGAATCACAGAACCATTTAGGTTGGAGAGGACCTTCAAGATCACTGCTGTGCTGGAAGAGGACTCTTTATCCACACACACAGGCAGCAGGCACTGAAATCAGAACCCAACTGGCTTCTTGTCAGCACATGAGGTTCAGAACACAGCTCCACTGTGGGACAGTTGTGATCTTCCTCCAGAGGAGACAAAAATGGAAAAAAAATTAAAAAGAGAGAAAAAAGACCAAAGCAGAACACTGTAGGAAGGCTTGAAATGACTGAAAACAGCTGAAACCAAGCAGCTCTCCCCTCAGCAAGACCAGTGAAGGGGAGCACTAAGAGGGCTGCAGGTATCCTCAGCTGCTGGGACCCGCTCATCTCAGCTCACAGCCTTTACTGCAAAGGGGGAGTCTGTCCTCGGAGGCAGAGGGAGCCCAGCAGGTCTGCAGGAGATCCTTTTAGGTACTCCCACTGTCATTCCCTTCATTTCATCCCAGCAGCCAGGCTGGGGTAGCTGCCTGACGGCACAGGGTGGCCTCCCAGCAGGACTTCCACTCGTTGCCAGGTGAACTCCAGGCCAGCTCCTCACAGCGCCGTCTCACCCACACAGACTTTGTAGGGGGATTTCAGTTTCCTGCATCTGGAAGGGACAAGAGCAGGTCATTTAGTCACACAAGCACAGAATGGTAGGGTCTGGAAGAGGCCTCTGGAGATCATCCAGTCCAACCCCACTGCCAAGGCAGGGTCACCTAGAGAAGCTCACACAGAAATGCATCCAGGTGGGTTTGGAATGTCTCCAGAGAAGGAGACTCCACCATCTCTCTGGGCAGCCTGCTCCAGGGCTCCAACACCCTTAAATTACGAAAGCTCCTCCCTGTGCTTAGATGGAACTTCTGGTGTTCCAGCCTGTTACCCCTTGTCCTGTCACTGGGCACCACTGAACAGAGCCTGGTCTCATGCTGCTGACACCCACACTTGGAAGTACTGATCAGCATTGATGAGATCCCCCTCAGGCTGCTCTTTTCCAGCCTAAACAGCCCCAATGCTTTCAGTCTGACCTCATTAGAGCTGTTCCAGTCCCCTCAGCACCTTTGCTGTCCCCCTTTGCTCTTGCCTCTCCAGCAAGTCCCTCTCCTTGAACTGGGGAGCCCAGAACTTGACACCATAGTCCAGATGTGGCCTCACCACTGCAGAGTAGAAGGGGGAGGAGGAACTCCCTCAACCTGCTGGCCATGCTCTCCTTGATGCACCCCAGGATGCCATTGGCATTCTGGGCCACAAGGGCACACTGGTGGCTGATGTAAGATCAGCAGATCAGCCAGAGGCAAGAAAACAGCTGCAGTGCCCTCAGCTCCATGCCCACCCTAACTGGGCTGAGTGAGAAGAGCCCGTCCCAGCAGGTACCTCTTCCTGACGTAGCAGTAGATGATGGCGAGTACCCCGCTGGTGAGGATGCCCACCCCGATGCCCACAGCGATGTAGCGCTCGTAGGAGTTGTGTGCGTAGGAGTTGAGGGTGAGGTGCTCACACCTCTCTCCATTGTAGCCTGCCAGGCACCTGCAAACCCAACACACAGCAAGCCAAAGTTACTCACAGCTTCTCGGGCTTCATGCCCCAGCAGCACATCTTAGTTTCCACCAGCTCTAAATGATCCAGACCAAGTCTAAAGGAGGATCCTGGTGCTGCATCAGAACTCCTGCACTCCACCAAGACTACCAGTTGGCCCAGTCTGCCCAGCTGAAAGCTGGCTCAGCTACTGCACTGACGGCAGCAAGCACAGCCCAACCATGCCCTCGTCCTGGAGGGCGTGGACGAAGCGCTCTGTGCTCTGCTGATCCTTACCTGCTGCCTCCAGAGGCCAAGGCTGCCCAGGATGGATCCTGGAAAGTCTTAAGGACACAGTCCTGACTGGTGTGTAAATAGCTGTGGATTAAGGGAGTTGCAGGTGATATCTTGGAAGATCCTGCTTCCTTCACTGTGTCCACTGGGAAGATCTGCTTATTCTTTTACTACTTACTCCAGCACCAGCTATGACTTGAGATGTCACCACAGCAGGGGTGCGTTTTCCCTCTCCCTTACCCTAGCACAGCACTAGTGCCTCATGAACAGCCCTGAGGCACCAGAGCACTCACAGGGGTGCATTTTCCCTCTCTCTTACTAATGTCTCACAAACAGCCCTGATATACCACAGGACTCAAGCCTCTGCCAAACTGGAAGCCTGCAAATACCTGACTGGCACATGAAAGCTGTGCTCTGCTGACAATGATTCACAATAGATCAGTGACAGGCAGCAGGCAAAGGGGCAGTGCCAGTGCTGTTATTTCCCTAGGAAGAACTTGTAAATGCTCTTTACTTGCAGATAGGTTTCCTCAGCTCGCTGTGGAAGGCGCAGAGCCCATTGATGCAGTAGCTGTGGTGCTCTTCAAGGCAGGTCTGCATCAGCTTCAAGAGCTTTGGCTGCTCTGTGTAATCTGCTGTGAAAGGGGGAAAAGCCATGTTAGATTTAGGCCAAAGACACCCATTGGAGGGTATTTTCACAGCTCAGGTGGAACAGACACTGCCTGCAGAGGACACTCATGTGATGTGGCACCACCAAGCAGAACAAGCTTCTAACCCATCCCAGCACAGCTTTAGAGAAAGCACAATCTGGAACTGCTCTTGAGAAGAGTGTAAGAAATGGCTCTGGGAGATTCATCCGGGGTGACAGAAGCAGAACTCAATCTGCAATCCAACCAGAAACCCACCCCAGGGATGCCAGGGGTTTAGGACACAGGAAGAGCACTGAAGTATTCCTGCCGTGCTTTCCAGCCTGAATCCAAATGATGAGTTAATTCCATTTGTATTTCCCCTGACTATTGCATTTCTAACCCTCCTGCCTGCCAGCTCTGCAGCTCTGAGGGAGTAATGAGCAGTGAGACTGCTCCCATCATCCATTCTCCAAGGTCTGATGTTAGGTGAGTGTTCACTTACCCTTGCAAGCACCCAGGACTGCCCAGGTGCTCTTGCCATGCAAAAGCATCATCCACAACTCTAATTTCTGACCCTGTGCACAACCACAGGTCAGCAAGCAGGCTTCTGCTTGGCAGTCACTGCCATGGCTGCCTTATTCCCAATCATGGTTGCTCAAGTGGGGATAAAGGAGAAGGCAAAACTGTCTTTGGAGATCTCACATCGATGTCGCACACTGACAGAAGAGCCCAGGAGCCCACCCTGTGAAGGAGGGGAGCAGAATCTGGGATAAAGTGGTGAGGCAAGTGAAGAGAAAGCTCCAAAGCTTCACCATGAAAGCAGCTCTCTGCTTAACTGCTCTCTCTGCCCGGTTACAGCAGCCACTGGAGGGCTGAGCTGTCCAAGCAATAGCTGTCTTTTCAAAGGACTGTTTCAGTGACAGCTGAAGGTGATTTCCTAACCCAGTGTATGTCAACAGCAGCTTTCAGTTATGACCATGAGAAAAATAGCAGGGTGCAAGAAGGTGACCAGGTCTGCTGGGGGTGACTGCACAATGGCACAGTCAGCAGAAACCTTCCCTTCTGACCAAGTGCTGAATCAAGGCCTGGAGATACCACAATGATGGAGCCAATCTGGTAGACATCAGCCACAAGCTGTCCTGTGGACAGCTCAGGATCCCACATTTCTCAGGATCAACAGCACCAAGGCCCTAAATTCCTGACCAAATTCCAGTTTGAGGTCTGTAATGGTAGCAATCCCCTCTGTGCCCTCAGCTAAGCTGTATGTTTCTTGGTCCTTTATGCAGCTTGATCACAGAGGTGATAAGTGATGGTGAAGAGCCACGCTCTTCACCTCTGCACTTTAGAGCAATGCACAACTTCAGTCGTGAATTCTGTGGTTGGAGACCCAAGAGGCATGATGCTATTGCTGGTACTCAGATCAAACAGCAACACTGTGAAAAGAGTGGCCTCTAAATCCTGACAGAGTAATCAGGCTTCCAGCTTATCAAGAGACTTGGAGAGAGAGAAAAGTGACATCAAGATTGCTTCAGAAAGAACATGCTGGGTTACTACACTTGCTTGGGCAAAGGTGGCAAAGCCGGCAAAGCCATGACTTGCTTTAAACCAAATATCTCTGGGCTGAGGAAAGGGCATCCTGTGCAGGGCAGGCACACTCACAGCCCTGCATGCAGCCTGAACGGCAGGAGCTGGCACTGACTGAGCACCAGCTCCACTATCAAGCTCTGCCTCTTTCCTGGCTGGCTCTGGGAACACTGCCCACAAGCTCCAGGGACAAGCTTGTTGGCTGAAAGCACATCAGCACAAAAGCAGGCCTTGGAGGGCCAGATTTAAGGAAGAGAAGAACTGAAGAAAGGACTTTTTTCAGGAAGAAAAGACAGCTTTTGGAAGAAGAGATGATGCTGTTTTCTGTAGAGGAGGACTGTACAATGGAGAACAAAGCAGGTGGCAGAGGCAGCCAAGCAAAGCCAGGATGCAGGATACCTGCAGAAGCCTGTTTTCTCCTCAGCCTGAGGTACCTGCGAACCAGCTACCAAAGCTCTGCAGGGCAGAGGTTCAGCAAAGAGCCACCAGTACACCCACACTTCCCTGGTGCCTCTTCTCAAACACCTATATCCCAACTACTCTGAACCTACCGTTCCAGCACAGCAGGGGTTGGACATTCCACTCCACATAACCACTCATCAGGCTCCTTCAATGTGCATTTCCTGCTGCCCAAAGCACTGCTCTTCTAACCAGCCCCCAAAAAGATGTATTCTAGATAGCTTTAATCTTTCACTTGACACATGGGGAAAAAGGAAATAAATGAGGAAGGTGCAAGTGTGGACAGCAGAGGCATGAAAGTCCCAGCCAACTCTCCTCAAGCCTGCACTGGTTAGATGAACAGAGCAGGAGACATCTTCCTGCACTGCACCACAGCCGAGAGGTGGCAGCCTCCCATCTGCCAAGGGCTGGGAGAAGCCTCGCTGGGTGCAGGCGCAGGAAACCTCTCCCGAGTGCCCTGGAAGTCAGCACTGTCATCAGAGACAAAGGTCAGCAGGGAGCAGGAATCTGCCTAGAAAGCATCTCACTAGGCAGACACCTCTGTGCTGCCGACAAGCGAACATTTCAGTCCTCCCTCCTCAGGAGGAGATCCTGGGCTGCAGGACAGGCTGTGAAAGGTACCCATAGAAATCTCAACTGCTGGTTATTTTGGCACTGCACTACAAATTACCTCTGAAGGAATGATGAGTCCTGAAAACAAATGAAAAAAAGAAGTACTTTCTAACCCATGCCAGAGCATTATGCTCAGTCATCTCACATCATCCACCTAGGTACTGCTCTAGCTGTTGAATAAACACATCCATGTGCCCTTTCATGCCACGTGAGGCAAGGAAAGCATGCTGAGTAAGCACTTGGCAGCTGCCTGCCCTGAGTCACTCACATGGATACACCTGGCAAGACCCGACACGAAATCCAAACTGCAGGTATTTGGGAGTCTGGGCATGCCAAAACTGACACCCCTGCCACCCAGGGCAGGACGGCTCAGCCCTCAAGTATGGTGTGTCGAGGAGGAACAGCAGAGTCAGAAAGGGGAGGGAGGGAAAGGGTCAGCCCCAGGGTCACGGCCTCCCACAGAGGCTGCAGGGAAGCAGCAACTCATGGTAGTGAAGGGATCTCATTTTTTATCCCAGTGAAGCCAAGCCCTGCCCTACTCCTAGCTGCCTCTTTTGCTACACAGACTCCACTTCAGTCCAGACAGCCTCAGAAGTTCTTCACCCTTGCTGTTCCAGCTCCCAGGTAGGCATCTTCTCCATCCCCTTTTTCCCCTCTGGCTGATCACTGAGCCAAACGTTTTCCAGCCCCAGTGCTGGTGATGAGTAACAGAAAATAAGGAAATGGGAGGCAAATGGACTGAGCAGAAATTAATGGTTTTCCAACAGTCCTCAGTCTCCTGAGGACTCACAATCCCCTGAGAAGCTGCCAGCTCCTCCAGTGATGCTGAACCAGGAATTTACTTTCTTAGGCTCCTCGGTTATGAACCTTACTATAAACCTAACTTGCACAGTAACAGGAACCACAGGAAATCTTCAGAGGCACAGGCAGGATTTTTGGTGACTAAGCACTTCTTGGCAACTTTCTTTCTGGAGATGCTGTTTTCTAACTCCCCCGTGGCTTTGTAAAAGTTCTGCTAACCCAGACTTCTAACTGCCCATGTGTGCCTGTATGCTTGTCAATCTGCTCCTGCCTTTGAGGGCAGCACACTGCTGGTGTCCAGCTGACCTGCACAGCCACAACTAGCAGAAAGGTCCAAGGGACAGTTACAGACATGGCTGTGCCCTGGCAATAGGCCTCTTGTTTGCTAAAATATGACCCATTCCTGCTTTCCACAAACCCTACGGAGCATGTAAATCCAGTAACCCAGCCCAGAGTGCTGCTATGGTAAACCACTCTGCAGCCAAAAATCAGCTTCTTCTGGATCTACTAAACAACGAGCTGTTAAGACATCCTGTGCTGACTTACAGCTACAGCAGAAGCTCTGCATGCATATTTTTGTTCTTTTTAAAGTACAAAGACACTAATGAGTATCACAGTTCAAACCCTCTCCTCCTTTACTGACCTGCCAAAACCTCAGCTCCAGATCTCACAGCTCTCCAAAAGCAATGACATCACTACCACCTCAAGTAACATGAAGAGTGCAGCTTGCAGGATAAACACCATACTCTGGTCTAGCAGGTAAACAGCTCGAGTTCACATGTCAGTCAGGAAAGAAGACAGAAAAGAAAGAGCCAGCACTCTGATGAGGGCTGTGGAAGCTGCGTTAGCCGAGAGCAAATCTGCAAGTAAGAAAACTGCTGAGTAACAGCAGTGAGAGACATCACTGCAAGTTATGCTGGCTGTGCTCTCACTTGTCTGCAGAAAGATTCACACTGCAGACAGCTGCAAACCAAGAGCTGGCTCAAAGGCACAGACACAGCCAGCAGAAGTCCAGGGCAGCTGTCCCAGCTAGCCTTAAAATAGCTGCTTCAAATGGTAACTGGCTTCAGACCCTCCAGCTGAGGATATGCCTCAGCTCTGTGCTAAGCCTACCAAGGTGAGCAGAAGCTATGACTTCAGGGAGTTTTTTAAGGCTCCATGAAACAAATCCAACACAGCAAGAATTCAGCAGTGTCTGAGTGACAGGAGCATTACAGCGCCTAGCACTCAGATTTTGTCAGAGCCTTTTGGTTTGAGGTTTGGCTTGGGGTTCTTTTGCTTGTTTGTTGGTTTGTTAAGTGACAGGTTAAGAGAGAGGGACAGAAGAAAGAGGAAATACCTTCAGCGTGGTTTTTGGTCCAATTATTCCATAAGTCTGTGCTGAGGGATGGACCAGTAACAGCTGCCTCTTCGCTCAGTGCCCCCATTGCTGTGCAAAGCAAACAGATGCTTACTGTAAGGGAAGAACTCAGCATCTCCACTCCAGCTGCATTCCACCCAGAGAAGGTGGACCTGCTCAACACAGCTCTGATGCCATGCAGCAACACAACTCATTTCAGTCTCGCCTCCAAACTTCCTTGTACCACATAATTAGGATTGTGGGGAAACAAAACTGTTGTTTGCAAATCTCCAAACTATCTTTCCAGTCTCTTCCCTCCTCTATTATCTCACAGGGTTTACAACACAGCTACTACAGCATTACACCTATTTACCAGCCTAAGTAGCTTCTTTTCAAAGCAGCTAAATTACAGCCTATCAGTTAAAATCTCAGCCAGGCTGAAAACTGCTGAAGTAATTCTGCCTCTGCACCGCTTCCCACCCTTACTGCTGCTTTCAGGAAGAGCCAACTCTCGTCCAACATAGCCTCCTACCTTAGGACACCCAGCAGGCTGCTCCAAACCTACCTTTCAGCAGGATGTAGATTAGCATTCCAAATGCCATGGCAAGCAGTTGCTTTAGCACCTTCTCAGCTCTCCTCTCCAGGTGGCTGGCTTGCTTGGCTTATCACTGCTCCCAGTGTTTCCTCTCGAACTTATACGCCAGGAAGCGTCATCTGCTCCTCTCTCCAATCACAAAGAGGTGCATCTGGCAGCAACCTCACCCCTGGGGCAACCACACATTTATTTAGGAAACTGCTATTATCTTGCAATGGGATCGGGTTTTCTTTTGAAACCCTGGTTTCCCATTACCTGTGGGCATCGTTGTGCATGCGGAGGTAGAGTTTAGAGAGAGAGCTGGTATCTGCCAGCGCAGGGCAGCACAGCAGAGGTGAGCAAAGTGAAAAGTGAGGTGTGGTGAGAAGGATGAGCTTTCCTGCCACTAGCACGTGCCTCTTCTCTTGCTTCCACAGGAGGACAGTCAGCGTTTGAGATGCTGCTCTGCAGGTGAGGGTCCAGGGGTTGGCCCCTGCTTTTCTTCTCTTCCTTCCGTGTGCCTCAGCTCTCTGCCATCCAGCAGCGGCACGGTGAGAACAGCTAGTGCAGAGATGAGAAGTGATCAGACACGAAGATAATGATGTTCTCCATCAGTGACTGCCAGCAAGAGGCCTTTGATCCCAGGTTCTGGCAGGAATATTATCACTGCATTCAGCCCTGCCACTAGCCCTGCACAGAGCCTGGCTGCAGCTCCACACGGCTGTGCAGGGCGCTGACAAAACACACAATGCAAGATCAGGTAAGCTCTGGCCTTCTGTGCTAGCTGATCCCTTCACTGCTCCTGCCACAAAACCCCATCTCTACCTTCTCAAAGCAGATAAACATCATGAGAACAATCACAAGTCTTACACAAAGCCTTTGTAAGCCATACCTGCGGTGCACATCTCGCACCAAGCCTCTCTCCACAGCCCCAAGCCCTGCCCAGCTTCCTCAGACACAGGCAGCTTGGAAGGAGAGGGACTGGTCCCTCTGGAGGGCCCTCGGGTGGGCAGACACAGCAGAGCAGCCAGGCCCAGTTCAGAGGAGTACACACACATCAGCACCCAGCTCTCACCAGAGCACAGCCGCACTCCTCACCCCGCCACCAGCTCTCATCAGAGCAGAGCCGCACTCCTCACCCCGCCACCAGCTCTCACCAGAGCAGAGCTGCACTCCTCACCCCGCCACCAGCTCTCACCAGAGCACAGCTGCACTCCTCACCCCGCCACCAGCTCTCACCAGAGCAGAGCTGCACTCCTCACCCCGCCACCAGCTCTCACCAGAGCAGAGCTGCACTCCTCACCCCGCCACCAGCTCTCACCAGAGCAGAGCTGCACTCCTCACCCCGCCACCAGCTCTCACCAGAGCAGAGCTGCACTCCTCACCCCGCCACCAGCTCTCACCAGAGCAGAGCTGCACTCCTCACCCCGCCACCAGCTCTCACCAGAGCAGAGCTGCACTCCTCACCCCGCCACCAGCTCTCACCAGAGCAGAGCTGCACTCCTCACCCCGCCACCAGCTCTCACCAGAGCAGAGCTGCACTCCTCACCCCGCCACCAGCTCTCACCAGAGCAGAGCTGCACTCCTCACCCCGCCACCAGCTCTCACTAGAGCAGAGCTGCACTCCTCACCCCGCCACCAGCTTTCTCCCTTGCCAGCTCCAAGCAACACTAGCATGTCACCATCTTTGTATTTTCAACCCCAAACCCTTCTGAGAAACGCTCCATCAGCTGTGGTGGGCTCGAGGCCTCCCTCTCTCCCCTGCCCTCTGCTCCGAGGTCTGCAGGACCACATGGAACCATCTCACCCCACAAGGGACAAACACGAGCTGGCTATGCACACTGCAGTTATGCCCTGCTCAGGGACTGCATTCCAGCAGGCTCTTCCCTTCCGTGGCTGCCTGCCTGCATGCTGCTCGGAGCAGCTGCTGCTCTTCCAGCAGCGTTTGTGCTGCCTGCAGATCCCCAGGCGGGGCTGAGCCCTCCCACTGTGGCCTAACGCGGCCTGGAGCCCAGCACGGAGGCAAGGCCCTGGGTGGGGCAGGCCTAGGGGAGGGCCTCGGTAGGCCAGGGTCTGCGTCTGTCCCACACAGGGCTCAGCTAGGCCTGGCACAACAGTGTGCTCTGGGACTTGGTTAGCCATAGGAACATGGAATGATTTGGGCTGGAAAAGTCCTCCAAGAACATCCAGTACAGCCACCAAGCCAACCCCACCACAGCCACCAAGCCACAAGTGCCATGGCCACACCTTTCTGTAACACCTCCAGGGGTGGGGACTCCCTGGGCAGCCTGTGCCAATCCCTGACCACTCTTGCAGCAAACAAATTTTTCCTCATCTCCAACCTAACCCTCCCCTGGCACAATTTCAGGCCATTTCTCCACCTTGTGCCCCCCCAAGACTAGGGAGAAGAGGCCAACCTCACCATGGCAGAGGCAGACTCAACTCGAGACATGTAAGCAAAACAACACAACTGTTGCTCCACCCAAAAAATGCAGAGATGAAGGCAGTTCAAGAAAATAAACATGAATCTAGCACAGCAGCAGCAGACCTACACTTGCTCCATCTCAGCAGCACTGAGAAAAGCCAACCAACATCTCCCAGAACTGTATTCAAACTTGTCACCAAGATGAACATCACAGAGACCAAGTCTTGTTCCATCTTAGCCAGTGACAGGCTGACCAGTCTAAATATCATCTTCACAGGCACCTTGGTCCCCCTGACCTTTACACCTTCAACAGCTAAGCAAGTGTCTGTACCACTGGTGCTGAACACTCAGTACTGCCAGGCCTTGAACCAAGCTCTAGGGAAGTCCACCAAAAGAACAACTAACACATCAGTGACAGCCCATCTCGTTTCTTTTATTACAGCAAGCACATTCTTTGTTTAACAGCAGTAGTATTTAGCCACAATTTGGTTTTTCTTCTCCTTTCAGGCTGCTGGCAAACCCCTAAGGCTCTCGATGGAAATAAATCACTGAGATAAACGCACAGAGTCCAGACTGGCTCTCACTGACACCAGAGTCCATAGTGCACACACTCAGTTCAGCTGGCATCTCGGCAGCAACTTCAGCTGGTATACTGTGTGAGGTTATTCCAGATCCATCCTAGAACTAATTTTTTTGGGGGGAATGGAAACATTTTTTTTTTTGGAACAGAAACATCTTATTCTCCCACACAGTCCTCTCTAAGCAGCAAACCACAGTAGCCAAGGATTCACAGGGCTGAGCCTTACACTCATGACCTCTAAAACATCTCTTCATGCAGTTGCAGAAAAGAAAAGAAGAATTAAATGGCTTAACATTCCAACATGAAGGTTTCACCAAGATAAACGTTTCCCCACTATACACCATGTACACAGAGAGTAGTTTAAAATACATTCTGTTTGGCTGATGCCCATCCAGCCCACACAGCTGTTCAGGTTTCTTTAAGGGGTACTGCAGAGCAAAACCTGTTCAGGTTTACTGCAGATCAAAATGTTTTGTCAAGCAAACCCAGACACAGAAAGAAGTCTGGTCTCAGTACTTAGCCATGTCTCTGGTGTGTGCTTAAGGTCAGTGTTCAGGTTCACTCGACTGTTTTCACACAGGTACTGAACATCTGCATTCAGGTCAACATTGCTGCCTTGCAGTCGCAACAGAAATTGCAGTCCTGCACCCTTTCTGGAGCCATGATTTCTGCTGCTATCTCTAAGTGCTTAGGGAAAAAAAAAAAAAAAAAGAAAAGCATTTTCAAGACTCCAAACCACACTCAGAGTACTTCATGACCACAGAACCCAAACCATATTTTTTAAAGTATATCTAGCATGGTCAAACTTCTAATTTTTACACTCTTTAATCAAAATTGAGGGTCCCAAGTGCTTCAAAGCCCTTGGTCATTGCACCCCCTCCCGAGACAGACAGGCACATTTGTAATTCATGCTTCAGGCTTCATTTCACACACACACACACACACACACACACACACAGACACCACCAAGATACCTGCACGACTCTCCCATTGAGCTTTGCTCAGAGAAGTCCGTAGGAGGTTACACAAAGTATCTAACAGCTTGTAAACCACCGGGTTCAGTGTACTTCACATGGAAAAATAAATACAACGTAGAAATAAATAATCTTTGTAGTAAAAAATAAATGTTTTGTGTATCAATAAATAGAACAGCTTGGATTCCTCTTCCAAGGCATCCCAGAGGCTTTAGTAAATGAGCTTTTTTGCAACTAGGAGAGTGTTCTTCAGAAGCATGGCCACAGTCATAGGTCCCACCCCTCCCGGCACTGGGGTGATAAAGCCAGCCTTCTTCTTCACTTCTAAGAGAAAAGAGAAAAAGGCACTGAGACAGAACATTTCCAAAGCCATTGTGCCCCTTTTGCTGCCCACATATGCCCAGCTGGCAAGGAGCACAGTCCAAGTACTGCAGGATATGGCAGAAGTTATGGCGGAGTCCTCCTACAGCTGTGGTGGGCACAGAACACAGCCAGGACCGGGGCTGCAGGGCAGCTCTCTTCATCTGAGCATTGTCACCCAGGGGCTAGCTTGGTGTCACATCCTGCTCCTGCTGATCTACCTGCAGCAGGCTACCCTGTGCTGAAAGGAGCAGCACATACTCAAGCAGCCTCTGTCCAGGCAGATAGAAAGTGAATGCTGCCCCACTTCTTCAGCAAGGGGCAGATTGTGACCTGGCTGCCCTGCTGTCCCAGGGTACAAGGGTACAGCATCAATTTGCATCACATCCATCTGCCAACAGGGATACTGCACCTTCAACAGCCAGAAGAACCATGGAAGCTGGGGATCTCCCTGCAGAGGATAAAGGTGAGCTTCCCATCACACATTCCTGAGAAGCAGCATGCAGAAAGCAGCAATAGCAGAGCACCAGCGGCAGCTAAGTCACCTGCTCAGCTTCTTTCCCCCACTCTGGCCTGCACCTTCTAATAAAGACATTCCATGACCACAAAAGGGAAGTTAAACCACAGAGGGTGAAAGTTCAGTTTCCTGTTCGATTTGTTTTTCTGCTCCACAGTATGGACAAGGCACAGAAACAGGAGATGTTTTCAAGTTAAAAAGGGATTCTCCTGGCAAAATTCCTACTGCACCATCAGTCACCAATGCTCAGCTCCTCCAAAAGACAATTTTTGGTTTTTTTATTCTTTCTTTTTGAAAACTTGGAAATAGCTCCAAGCACCTCAGACTACTCCAAGCAAGTTCACACTTTGAGTGCTTGTGTTAAGACATAAAGATTCATGTTTCTGAAGCATTATTTGACACCTGTCGAGCTCACTTCTGTGCACAAGGAATTCATCTAATGGAGCAACAAAACCTTCACTCCATATCCTTCTCTGCTGCACCAAATGCAATCCTCTGGTACTGCAGGTTACTTGCAAAGGAAGGAGCTGCAATGGCTGGGAACTCATTGCATGACAAGGGGTAATAAGCAGTTATTTGCTAATAATGTTTAGGCCAAGTGGCATCTTACTAACCTGATTACTACAGAGGTTTTCTTCCCCAGTGCCACCGGGAGAGGCTTTTGTTTGTTTGTTTGTTTGGGGTTTGGGGTTTTTTTTGCTTGCTTAGAAATAATTTCATGCAAACTCACACCCCACTATTAAAAGCATTGTTTATAGAAAGGCAGGCAGAGAGGAGAAAACTGAGCAAGCAGAACTCTTGACACACAGAATATATTTGCAGTGAGGTCACTACAGAGAAGCGACACCTGGCTGTGGGAAGAGATGGGTGGATGGGAAACTTGGCCTCTTCTTTTGGAGCAAACAAGCCAACTTGCTGCTGCTTCACTGTGGAAAATTTAGGAGCCCAGCAAAAATAATACAAGAGCACTGAGAAGCTGCATAGCAGGATTTGGGGACAGAATATTTGCTACATTTCAAGGAGTGAAAATTAAATAACATCCCCCCGCCTCCGCCCCTGCTGTTTGAACTTCCAGGCAGGGACCTAAAAAAGGGCTTTAGCAGAAGTTAATGCTGAATATCTCACTTTGTTGAAGAACAGCAGGTCCTGCTTCTGGATCTGGCCAACCCCAGGCACAAATCCAGGCTGAGTGCAGTGTGGGTTGAGAGTAGCCCTGAAGAAAGAGACTTGAGGGTGTTGGGTGCTGAGCAGCAGCCCAGGAGCCAGTAGTGCTGTCCTGCACTCCAGCAGAGAGCTGTTTGCTGGGCTGCAGCCAGAGGAGTGTGGGCAGCAGGGCAAGAGGGGAGATTCTGCTCCTTGGCTCTGTTCTGCTGAGACCCCACCTCCAATCCTGCCTCCAGTTCTGGTGTCCCCAGTATTAGGACACAGAGCTGCTGGAGTGAGAACAGAGGAGGCCACAAAGATGATCCAAGGGCTGGAGCAGCTCTGCTATGAGGACAGGCTGAGGGAGCTGGGGGAGCGCAGCCTGGAGAGAAGACTCCAGGGGGACCTTAGAGCTGCCTGCCAATAGCTGAAAGGATCCTGCAGAAAGGCTTCAGAGAGACTTTTCATGATGGTGCCTAGATACAGGACAAGGGGGAATGGTTTGAAGCTGAGGGAGAGCAGGGTTAGACTGGATCTGAGGAAGAAGGTCTTCAGTCTGAGTCTCTGAGAGTGGTGAGACTCTGAACAGGCTACCCAGGCAGGCTGTGGCTGCTTCCTCCCTGGGGGTGTTCAAGGCCAGGTTGGATGAGGCCTTGAGCAGCTGAGTCTAGTTGAGAGGTGTCCCTGCCCATGGCAGGGAGGTTGGAGTAGATGATCTCTGAGGTCACTTCCAACCTAAGCCATTCTATGACGCTAATCACGACTGGCACATTTTTAATTACTCATCTGCCTGGTCCCCCCAGACTCACTGTTACAGAATTTGGAAAGGTAACCCAACAGCAGTGTGGGATTTCCAGCTAAACTGCAAGCAATGAACAGAGGTGTCAAGTTCCAGTTAATGTTCTCAAGCACCCACACTGTGTCTTTGCACCAGTGAGGCTGTCTGGAGCTGCCTGCTAGAGGTAGGAACTTATGGTTAATGCAGTTCCTGCCAGTTCCCAGACTCCTGTGGTAGTTACTGAGATGCACCCACATCTGAGGGAACACAGGAGTATGCTGGGCACTTGGAATGCCAATAAGCTTGTTTCCATGGCGATGCTACAGACCTCTTTCTGTGGTGTTATCCAAACTACTACTATCTTACAAAGAGCTACAGTCCACAAGTGGACCAAGCCTTCCCTAATGAGTATCACACACAGCACTCATTGCCTCTGGTGTCAGGAACAATCCTCAGCATACACAGCAGGCAGCTTTCACAGCTCACTGGGCAATTTCTCTAGCCCTGCTCTGTCATTATGGAAATCCCTGTGGGACAGTGTGGCAGCAGACCTGTTTGGTATCAGTTAGCATAAAACCACCTGGAGAACTCCTGCACACAAGCTGACCCACATCTCTGAATGCACAGCAGGTGCCTATGGTGGGGACAGTGCCAGCTGACAGGGCTCTGCCTCTAGGGGTAACTATTGATCTGATGAATGCCACTGCCCATGAGGAATGGCAGCCACCAAAGAGGCAAAAAGAACTTGGTCCTCAAACATGTAAATACCTGTTTTCTTTCCTGCTGCAGTGCAGCAGGCACCTTGCTGCAACCAATCTCCTGCTGACAAAGGGGGTGCTGGTACAAGGGTGGCTACCAGGAGGATGGAGACTTCCTTTTTCCAAGGAGTCCCATGGAAAAGACAAGGGGTGATGGAGACCCCTTGGGTCTCTGGATGCTGCTCTGGAGATTCCCATTGAATTCCAGAAAAAAACGTTTACCCATGAGAACAGTTGGACAGTGAAATCACCTCCCAAGGGAAGCAGTGGAGTCCTCTCCACTGGACAGTTTCCAGCCTCAGCTTGCCAGGTTGCTGGGCCAGCTCATTGCAACTGGACTGTTACCTGGAAAGGTTGGACCAGATGAGCCTTGGGGGTCCCTTCTACCCTGGCATTCTGTCACTCTGTGTGCTGCACTCTGGGTTCCTTCTGGAGCCCTTGTTTCTACTGCTCAGCAGGGTAACTGTCAGCTCTAAGTGCTCTCTCTGGATGCAGGCTGCTCTCCCAGGAGCATCTCTGCCAACTGGAAAATGTTGGGATGCAAATCAGCTGCCTATGGGGGAGGAGCTGCTGTTTTGCAGCTTCTGTAGAACCTTAAAATCTTCCTTTGATTCTTCAGAAGAAATGAAATGTAGATTGTTTCCTTGAAAAACAGGATCCACTGCTTTGGAAGCAGCCCTTCATTCCTGGGCTCCTTTAAAGCTAAGGACATCAGACACCGAGTGGGGTTAATCACACAAACCAGAGGGCAAGTCTCAACCTGAAGGCAGTTCTGGGTCTGGTGCATCTGCACTAAGTGATGCAGAGCAGTTCCTGCCTAAGCACTGTTTCCACACAGCTTTATTGCTCCCTGTAAAGCTCCTCTGGATTGCTGCAGCCCTGCAGAAGTGTCAGTCACGTGCCCAGCAGTCGCGGCAGGCAGCCCATGTTCTGCCCTGCACATTCTGGGTTTCTTCTGACTGTGTAACCAGCAAGTGTCTGCCCCACTTCTCACACAGAATGGTAAGGTTGGAAGGCACCTCAAGGATCATCTAGTTCCAACCCTCTGCCATAGGCAGGGACACCTCCCACTAGTACAAGTTACTCAAGGCCTCATCCAACCTGGCCTTGAACACCTCCAGGGAGGGAGCAGCCACAACCTCCCTGGGCAACCTGTGCCAGTGTCTCACCACCCTCACTGCAAACAACTTCCTCCTAACATCCAGTTTCAATCTTCCCTCTGCCAGTTCAAATCTATTACCCCCTTGTCCTGTCATTGCAAGACCTTGTCAATAGTCCCTCCTTGCTTTTCATGTTACCCCTGCTTCTCCTACTGCTGCTGTCTTAAACAAAAGAAAAACCAAAGGAATTATGGCCCAGCACTGTAATTTCATCAGTGCAAACATCTGTGCTCCTCCTACACCTCCAGAAGCCAAGCAACAAAGGCATCTTGGGCAGGAAAATCCAGTGTAAAAGGATGCACAACAGCTTCTTTGCCTTCAGCTAAGCACAGGCAGGTGGATGGGATGGCCTCTGTGCCATCTGTTGAGGGACCCTTTTCTAGGAAGCCCTCCCTGCAGCTGGTGGCACCATCTTCCAGAAGCTCTTACACTGCTTTGGCTGTGCAGAACAGAACAATTTACAAACCCCTCCACTGGCCCCACATCCCTTGGGCCTTTTCTAAAAGAGTTCTTCTCTACACCAGCAAAGACTTCAAGCCCAGCATTACTGTGTGCCTGCCCAAGGGGTGGGAGGAATCATCAGAAAGCAGAGGCAGCACTTAAAGCAAATCCCCCTGGGGTCCTGCATGCTGGGGTTTCGTGGGCATTCCCAGTTGCAGTTTCAAAGGTTAGCTGCTGCACTGGCCTGTTGCTACCCTGCTCTACCAGCCACTCCTGGAAGGGCTGCTCCACCCAAAAGAGACATTCCAGCTAAATGCTCTATGTGAGCTGTTGCTTTATTTCATGTTCCTGGTCTCTGTAGCCCTCCTCCCAACATAGTACTGCTGCTGTGGCAACAAAAGCCCTATAAACCAGGGCCAAGAACACCCACACCTGCATCACCCTGCTCACAGAACCACCTCTCCCTTCCTGAGATTGAAACTTGCTGCCCCAAAGGAACTAAAATGGTGCTGGCCAAAACCAAGAGGTGCCACCACTTCTCCTCCTGCCTGTCGCTACACCCTCAGAGGCTGCAAAGCACCTCCCTGCCTGCACCATAGATTTTGGCTAATTTTTAAGAGAAAGAGAGGTGCACTGAAAAGTGCTGGGCTGGTTATGTGTGGGGAGGAGGACAGGCAGGTTGAGATGCCCCAGCAATACCAGGTTAGGCATCTCAGTGCCTCAGAGTGACCTCCAGGTTTGTCTGTTCTTTACTACCTCAGACCTGCAAAGTGAACTATTCACAACTGAGCAGTCATGTTGCTCCTCATCTGCTGCAGTTTAAAGGACAGCCCAAGTGTGTTCATTGTCTTGAGAGCATGTTCACACCAGCACATACCAGCAGTCAGCCCTCAGCCCACTGGTGGAAGTCATCAAGGGCAAGGTCCCTGGCTGTAGGTGACCAGATGCAGCTCAGCTGCCTGCAGCAGGAGTGGATGGGACTCAAAGAAACACAGATTTTAGCACAGATTTCCAAGCTCATTTTTGAGCAGCTACCAAATTCTCTTGGCCTGTGGTAGGAATTTGTTTTCCTCCAGGCATTTCTCACATGGAATTTAATAATGAACAAGGTTAAACCCCAAGAAATTGCAACAGCATCCTTTTGTGGTTAAAGAGACAAAAAGAAGCTTCAGTGTCTAACCTAAACCCTAGAAATCAGAGGATGGCATCCAAGTATTGCTAGGATCTGGCAAGTGAATCAAAACAGCTTCCACCCATTTAATAAACTTAACTTCCACTACAGGAGATTTTTCATTCATGTGACCTGATGAAGAAAGTCACTTCCATCTCTTCCTTGTAAACCAAATGCAACCTCTGCTTGGCCAGTCAAATTTCCTCTCCCTCTACAGACACTTAAAAAAGTGGATGATGAGAGAGCAGGTATTGGTGGGCTGCAGGAAGTCTAAGGAGTGCTGTAAAAATCATTCTCACTTAGGCTGATATCGAAACTGAGACTTCTTCAGTGCCAATGTGCAGCCTCTCAGGACCTGAAAGGGGCCTACCAGAAAGCCAGGAAGGGATTTTTGACAAGGGCTTGTACTGCTGGGATGAGAGGCAATGGCTTTGAGCAGGAAGAGGAGAGATGAGTGGAGATGAGGAAGAAATTCTTGACAGTGAGGGTGGGGAGACACTGGAACAGGTTGCCCAGGGAGGTTGTGGATGCCCCCTCCCTGGAGGTTTTCAATGCCAGGTTGGATGAGGCCTTGAGCAAGCTGGGCTGGTGGGAGGTGTCCCTGCCTATGGCAGGGGGTGGGAACTGGATGATCTTGAAGGTCCCTTCCTAGACCATTCTGTGAATCTATGAAATTCAGCCAAGCATTCAGACAGAGGCCATGGCTGAAATGATTTGCTACATGACAACCCAGCTCCTTCCATTCCCTCACTGCCACATCCAGCAGCTGCCAGGGGTGATGCACTGCAGAGCATTCAGGGCTGTGCACACCAGGATGGGGGTTGGTGATGGCAAAGATGTACTGAAACTTTCACCGATACCAGCGAACCAACAACAATTTCCCTTTGGCAATGCACACTGAAATGCTACTTGCAACTGTAGTGGCATAATCCCAGTTCAAGTTCCTCCCTCTTTTTTTTTTTTTTTCGGATCTTCCCTCCCCTCAGGTAAAATCCTGAGCACAGCCCACAGCAGACATGACGAGACAGATACAGGGCATTGCTGAAACTCTGAGTCACGGCCCTGCCGCTGCATCTACACCTAGGTGGATGGCAAGAGAAACAAACAGAAGGCTACAATTGCATGTTTCTCAAAGCCAGAGCTTTGCTGCTCCCACACCTGCTAAACAAACCAAAAATCCTGAAAATTCTCTGTACTTCAGTTCAGCTCTGAAAGCAGAAAAACAGAATAGGGATTCCGGTACCTGAAGGGGGCTACTGGGGAGGGACTTTTGACAAGAGCTTGGATTGACAAGGACAAGAGGCAATGGCTTTCAGCTGGAAGAGGGGAGACTGAGACTGGAGATTAGGAAGAAATTCTTGACAGCAAGGGTGGGGAGACACTGGCACAGGTTGCCCAGGGATGTTGTGAATACCCCTCCCTGGAAGTGTTCAAGGCCAGGCTGGATGAGGCTTTGAGCACCTGGGCTAGTGTGAGGTGTCCCTGCCCATGGCAGAGGGTTGTAACTGGATGATCTTGAAGGTCCTTTCCAACCCAACCCATTCCATGAATCTCTGAACCTTTCACTTGTGGAGACACAAGCAGCAGAAGCAAGCCAGCCAAACATTCCAAGGCATGCTCTGCAAGTGCTTTCCTGCTGGAGCTCTGTGGAACACACACAGGTAGATGCCAGGACAATCACTTAGCTACACTCGTGCAGGTAATTTCTTCTGCTCTAACAGACAGGCATCAGGTGTGATGAGTAAAAGAAGCAGGAACTGAGGGAGTGATGTAATTTACAAACACATAGAGCTGGCTAGAAACATGTGGAATATAATTAAGCTTTGAGACATTCTGCCAGCCAAGATGTTCTCAGCTGTGAAAAAAAAAAAAAAAAAAAGCTCAAAACCTGTGGGTGATTTTCATACTTATCAAAATAAGGAACTGTTGAGAACCATTAATAATGTGGGTAAATGCTGTCTAAGCTTCCCACACTCAACTCTGCCAATAAGCTTTAATTTTCAGCTGCAACAATCCTGCTATTCCAGTCTGGAGCTCCTCCAGAGCAGAGATATTTAATCAAGTCACACTGTGAACTCACTCTGCAATGCATCAAGCATAAAAAGATCAATATGGAACACCGTTTTTTATCTGTTAGGCTTGCCTGGGCCAAGATCAACAGCTGAAGATGAACCTTAGCATGAGGGGCATTTCTGATGCAGAAGGTGACGTTTTCACACATGTTAAGAGTGAAGGAGGCTTGAGAAGCTGTGGTGTAATGACATTTGCTGTGAACAGTGTGCTTGTGAAAGAGCAGAAAGTGTTTTTACTGCTTACTCTTGAAAGCTTCACAGACTCTCAGAGGATTACAGAGCAAACATCTTCTGCCACCACACTGCCACAAGGGCTCCTCTGCAGGTCTGTGCCATTGCAAGTGACACTTTCTCTCTTCAAACAGCTCATCACTTCTGGAGAGCAGGTACACAAACACACAGTTTCTTTTTCCCATTTAAGTGAATAAACCAGAAAACGCTCCTGCAAGTGCTGTTCCATCTGAGCCATTGGCTGCTCCAAGTGTTTAGCATGAAGGAATCCCACAGACTCCACCAGATTTCCCCAGCAGGCTCGCAGAGCATTTCACTGACCTTCAAAGTCCACGTCCCCAACTAATTTGGTCTTCCCTGTGAGAGGATCATGGATATGGTTGATGCCTACATCAATCACAGCTGCACCTTCTTTGACCATATCAGTTGTAATCAGCTTTGGGATACCTGGAATCATCAAGAGATATTTGATTAACACGGCTAGGCAGTCTTAGCTCAGCACTTTCAGACTATGCACAAGAAAGAAGATAACTCCTTCCCTTGACACCACACACAGCAAACAATTACTCCTCACTTCCACACAGGTTGGGTTTTGAGAAGGAAAGGGCCTATCTGTCCGCTTGACCAAGTATTTCCAGCTAGGTCTATGCCCACTAACAAAGCCAGCATGACCTCAGTGAAGCAAGTGCCTGCTGGTCTGTGGCAGTTTCAGAGCACTGTCCTGGTGACAGACTGATCCCTCCCCCATCTTAACTTGGGCAGTTTGTACACAACAGTCTGTCCTGCTGCTTCAGCAAACTGGGAGTCCTCCTTGTTTGACCTGAGGGCCTGGCCTCAATGCTACACCCCTTCAGCACCTCTCAGTGGGCTACATCTGTGCAGTGTCCCAGGCTAGGATTTTGCTGCTATGAAGAAACTCCAGCTAAATCAGAGTGCTTCCACAAGCTGCATCCTGGCTGAGCAGATATCTGGAAGTCCATGCCTGGACAGCTGCAACAAGCCAAGTGTCTCCTGGAATGCTAACTTAAAGCAGCACCCAAGGCCTAAGTCACTGCCAACAACATCAGGTCCTTCCACATCCCCTGCAGCAGCCCATCACACCTTTACTGCAGCAGCTGTGATCTCCTCTCTGTTCACTTCAAATGACCTCCTCAATTTCTTTCCTGCTGTGCAACCCCCAAGTCTAAGCGATGGAAAATTCCAACTTCAGGATTACAATTTGCCTTGCTTCGTGAGCAATTCCGTGAGGAACAAAGGTCTCCAAAGGCAGAATCTAAGCTTCCCTGTCCCCACCAAAGCAGCTTTCTCTCAGGTGGAGAGAGGAATAAAAAGGGAGAAGAAAGCAAATGCACAGGGTTTGAGCCTGTAGCTTTACTGAAGGCAAGCACTGGTCCACAAGGGCTTTGGCTTCATCTGAAGTGCTGGATGACAGCCAGGCAGTCACTGCCATACAGGCAATACAAGAACCTTCTTGGCTCTGCTTTTCTCACTCCCCCATAGGACACAAGCTTGAAACTCTGCTTCTGCTGTTGAGCAAGCCAAGACTTCAACTTCTTTCCTGTGCCACCTGATAACATCTGGCTTCGTCTCCTCCAGCGTTGAGCAAGCAGCTGCGGGCTGGCTGCTCCCCGGGTCCTGGCTCAGCCCAGCGGGGGGAGCTGATCCGCGACTGGCAGGGCTGGGAGCGCCTTAACGGAAGCTGCACAGTTACACCCTTTGTGAAAAGGTTTGATAATAGGCCAAATACTTAACAGCAACAAATAAACTAACCCCCAAACCAAATGAGCAGATCTGTTTACTTAAGCCTGCTTTACATAGCAAGCAGGAAGAGATAAGCCTGAAAGCAGCTGTTCCTCAAATGCACTGGCTGGAGGACAGGGGAGAACCTTGCCCTGGTCATTTTTGTAGAACATGATGAATCAGGTTTGCAAAGGAGGAGAGGAAACAGAGCCCTGCTTAGTCCCGGCGTGGGGACAAGGACTGGAAAACAGCCAGCTCCTGGCTTTACTAAGCAGCCACTGCCAGAGTAAGAGGGGCTGGCAAACCAGGACGCCCCTGCCAGCAGGGGCTCAAGAGGATCACAAATCACATCCTGGGTAGTCCCAGTTTCATCTGGCATTTGGCATCTCAGTTCCTTCTCTTTATCCCCTCTCCAAACCTAGCAGGCAGATGAGTCTTCTCCCTCAAGGCAGACAGAAGAAAAGAAGCAGCAGGCTGACTAGACTAAGACTGCCCTGGAAGGACTGGGGAGGGGGCTATGTGAGCACCACAGGTGAAGCTGCACTTATTTTTCTACTATAGGCCTGGGATGATGGCAAGAGGAACAGACTCCATGAGATGTCTGTATAGGCAGGGACAGTAGGCAAGGGTAGGAAGCCAGGTGCGCTCAGGAGGAAACACAGAATCACAGAATGGTAAGATTGGAAGGGACCTCAAGGATCATCTAGTTCCAACCCCCTGCCATAGGCAGGGACATCATGCTTTGGCTAGAAATCCCAAAGCTGCGTGGTACTGAATGAGCTGAGAAAGCTCCACCTCAAAGCAGAGACACACAGATTTTAGGGAGGGGTAGGCTGGACAAGAGCAGCATTGTTGGAACTTGTGATGCAAGAAGCTGGGAGGGAATGGGAGGGAAGGAACAAATTGCATGGATAGTTATGATGAAAGGAAGCAGGGAAACTGGGGTCCCAAGGCTGGGGGCATATGAGAGACAACCAGTGAAGATGGGTATTGTCAGCTCAAGAGAAAATACAGAGGCAACAGAGCTGAAGTGCTACAAAAGCCATGAGTGGAAGTGGATAGGAAAGCTCTCAGAATGCAGAGGGCTCTTCCAGAAGCACTGCCTGGGGAGAGAGAGTGAGAAGAGGAATCCTGTGCTTACACACAGCCACACACAGAAAGCTGCTTCCCATCCAGCAGCTGTTTCCACCTGGCAGGGCAGAAGTTACCTTTTTCTGCAAGAGCCACTGCACAGGTTTCACACTCCCAGCAATGCAAAGACACAAGGTGCACAGTCCTCAAGTAGCAGGAGGCACCTTGGAGGGATTCCACCTTCCTACGGCAGCCACCAGGGTCTATCTCCTGGTGTGTAAGAGAGCTGCATTGTGCTCCTGCTGTGCAAGCCACCAGAGAACCAGGCAAAGAACAAAGGTGGGTGGATTGCTATGGAATCGTGTGACCAGGAGCACAGCTGCTGACAAACTGCTCAGC
Organism: Ramphastos sulfuratus; assembly: GCA_013399055.1. Taxonomy (NCBI): domain Eukaryota; kingdom Metazoa; phylum Chordata; class Aves; order Piciformes; family Ramphastidae; genus Ramphastos; species Ramphastos sulfuratus. Next base: position 3,338 of record WBNM01019205.1, on the reverse strand, counting down.
ATAGCAAGTGAGGATTAAAGTGGAAGTGGTGAGTTTGGATGCAGTTACTCCTTCAGTTCCAGGCAGCACACAGGTTATTGTCTTCCACTCACAGTGTGTGAGTTCTGCTCAGGCCCACAGCTGAGTCACCATCTGTGGGACAACTGAGCTGGTTCTTGTTCCTGACCTGGCACGAGAAAGAGATAGTGCAGAGAAGCCCTGAAGCAAAGGGCATCTCACTTCAACAGGAAGTGATGAGCTTCAGACAGGCACCTATCTGTCTCCATCTAGAGAATAAGCAAGCAAGAATTTGGTCTGGAGGATGATGAAGTGGAAGGAAGGGAGAAGAGGAAAGACACATTCTTCTTGTAGGCCTCCTAAATGGTATGGGAGAAGGAGGACACCCTGAGCTGTGAGGGGACACAGAATTTAGCCAAGGTCTTTAGTGAGGTGGATTGTTTAGTTTGGGTGTTTTAACCAAATCTGCCTACGTAATAACGATAAAAAAACCCAGAGGTTGCTCCGCAGTAGAGTTCTGCCTGTTCCTTTGTCCTAGCCCAGTCGCACTGCAAATGTTTCACTCTACGTTGCTTTAAGAACATGGACACTGATCTTCCTGACTCCTTCCTCTAGGCCATTCCCACTCTCTTCCTCTTCACAGGGTCATGGTAACAGAAGAAAAATGCAATTCAGCCATTAATCACAATTGTTCCCAAGGCACAGCAAGGGAATGATGCCATTGTTTTATGAAGGCAGCCTGCAGCTGGTGGAAAGAAACCCTCCTGTCCAAACGCCAGTGACTCAGGGGAACCTTTGCATTTACATAATGAGAGCTGTGTAAACTATGCACAGGCTGCTTCCCAACCTGGAGTTCACTCTCAAGTCTCCCTAAGGGAAAGGTGTTACATGTGAGGAGAAACACTTTATGAGTCTGCAAACGTGAAGGGCAAGAACAAAGCACCCAATCCCTCACCCTCCTTACAGCCAGAAACCCTGCTGGCTGTGACACCCTCAGCAAGCAGCATCAGCAGCAGCCTGGTGAGACGTGAAAGGTCTGGCAGTGCCACCAGCACCAAAGGCTGCTTTTTGGGTGTCAAACGTTGGGGCTGGAGTAGTGACAACAACCAGCATTACCTGCAGCCACTATGACAATGTCAGCCAGCTGCGTGTGGATCTTGAGCTGCTCTCTCGGGGTGTATCTGTGAGTGATGGTCACTGTAGCATCACCTGCAAGGAAGAGATTGGCAAGGAGCTGTCATGTAAATGGCCTGCAGAGTGCTGACTGCCAGTGCAAACGACTCTGGTACGTTGACAGCAGCACAGATGCTCAACCAGCTTTGTCTCTGGGTGCAGCACAGGCAGAACACTCACGTCACTTGCTGGCCACACGCAGGAAAAAAGCATTTATACTTAACAATTGTCACAGGATCATTTCACTCAGAATCAGAGACTCACAGAATTGTTTTAGTGGGAAAAGAACTTTAAGATCACCACCACAGTAACTAAACCATGTCCCCAAGTGCCATGGCCACACCTTTCTTGAACTCCTCCAGGGATGGGGAGTCCCTGGGCAGCCTGTTCCCACACTTGCAGCAAAGACATTTTCCCTCATCTCCAACCTAACCATCTCCTGGCACAGATTTCAGCCCATTGCCTCTCCTTTTACCACCTGACACTAGAGAGAACAGACCAACCCCCACCTCACTACAAACTTGCTCCTTCACCAGCTTCATTATATGCAGCAAAGCCAGCACGGAATTTCTTACTGATATTCCCTCTCAAGAATTAACATGGCTGATAACCTGGCCAGCAAGAGGAGATGACAGCTGAGGCTCTGCTCTTTGTACAGCCTGACTGCTTAGGGATGAATCTAGTAGCTATGATAACAAGGACACTCCTGGGCCAAGGGCTACTGCTGCTGAGCAGTAGCTGCATGCAAAGGTTCCCTCTCTGGACTGAAGCACTACCAGATTTCACCAAGGAGAGGCAGTTATTTTACATATCCTAAGCATCCAAGCATCCTAAGGCATCATTTCACATAGCTTAAACACAGCAACAGGAGTGAAAAAGCCTGGACATAAAGGTGCTCAGATTTCTGCAGGTTTCCTAACCCTTCTTATATCTCCTGATAAAATAGAAACAGCTGAAGCCTAGCTTCACACCAGACCAGGATGTGTTTGTAATCACAAACAGGAGCACAAACTCCAAAGATCTGGGCCCTGCTCCTGTGGGTGTCCACATCTCTTGGCAAGAAGCTGCAAATAAACCCTTCTAAGACATGAAGAACCTTGTGCTATTTGATGGGGAACAAGTTCATAGGGATAGGGACTCATCAGGTCTCACACTGCATCCAACAGCAACGCGATGGCTGCCCAAGAAGACATCAGCTATGAAAGGAGACCCCTCCCAACACTCCCTATTTGGCCTGCACAGTGCTCAGCTTCTACATCCCCTCACCTCCACCTTCCACTCACTGCAGACTCCTAAGCCACATTATTAATCATTAAGCTAAAAGTGTTTGCCATCTCAGATGTTGCCATCACATCTGTCTCCTCTGGAATGGGTCTGACTGATCTGTTCATGCCTCTCTCTCGTGTGGCCTCTTCCATCTCCTCTTCATCCTGCTGTGCTCTGCCTTCTCTGCTCTCTCCCCCTTCTCTAAGGTGCACATCACCTCCTCAAAAGAGAAGCAGATCAAGACATTTCCTGACAATGAGAACAGAAAGGTCCAGATGTGCACAAGCAATTCCATGAAATAAGGGGGACTGCCAGAAGCCTCTCACCAACTTTCTGTAGCTTCCTGGTGAATTTAATGTGTTGAGAGCTCAGAGAGTTGATTGTCTTCAAAAACACCTCCACAGCAATCCTTTGTGTGGCAGCAACATCCCAGCAAGGGGATAAAGCCTCCTCAACACCAAGGTTCCTTCAGCTCTCCTCCTCAAGTATATTTGGGATCATGAAATAACAACTCAGGCAGACAGAACAAGTGGAGCAGGACTGAGGTCTTGCTCACTGATACTCCTCATGCTGCCCACCTAAAGCAGCTTGTCTCCAGCTGCTGGATGCTTTGCACTCAGGCCTTGCACACATTCTGAAGTGAGCAGCACACAGCCTCTGTGGATGATAGGAATTTTCCTTCTCTGGAGGCCTCATTCTCCAACCATATTGCTCACCAATCCCTTCTTCCCCTGCAGTAGAACCAGGCCTGCTCTTCCCTGCTCTTGGCTAATGCCCTGGCAACCACACTCCAGCTTCTGAGGGTTATCCTCCACACAGGAAAGGCAAATAACGGACTTAGCACTAGATCCTGTAAGGAAAGGCTAGAATAAAATAGAGAAGCCCCTTTACTCTGCTCTCCT